>BGPR01000817.1:70417-165787 GCA_013235015.1 Araneus ventricosus | reverse complement strand
TTACAAGAGATTTTCGGAAATAAAGTGATTTTAATGTCTTACGTAAGCATCACTCATACTCCCTCTCCTCCTTCTCAGCAAAAATCAGCAACCCCCCTCCTCCCTTGGGTGCTTACGTAATATTTGAATGGCCCCTTTTCAAAAAACATTACTGAGTAATAAAATTATTTCGGCGTTTTGAATGGGACTAAGAATGTTTTTCCTACAATTTAGACCAAAATGCTTTGTTTTGTAATAGTTATATGCTAACTGGATAGAAATACAAATTTCTAAAATAGTTGTCATGTTAAGAAATGAAAAGTTTAGAAACTTTAAATTTAAAAAAAGATTTTTATTAAAGCTTCTTCAGGCTCAGTTTCTAATATTTTTTCATCTAACTTTTTAAATGATTCTCAGAAGATACTGAGTAAAATTAGGATTCCGATTTTAAATATGTGAATTAGTTTCTGAGAAAAAAATATTTTCTAAAAATGTATGTACATTTTTTGCAAAATATAAGATATTTTGTCTTTCTTTATTTTCTATTAATAACAAAAAAAAATTCATATATATTAAGGCTCAAATCATGTTTTGAATTTTCGCTTTTTCCGAAAAAAGGTTAAAATTAGTATCTGTTGCAAATTAATAAATTCTTTAACCCTTTCAAGGGCGGTGGTTTCTTTTCGAAATCACCTGTTAAAGAATTATTTCATAGGGAAACTACCAATTTATGGTTATATATTTCACAACAATACATATTTTAATATCCAATAAAGAGACCTAATTGCAGTAG
Source organism: Araneus ventricosus (assembly GCA_013235015.1). Lineage (NCBI taxonomy): Eukaryota > Metazoa > Arthropoda > Arachnida > Araneae > Araneidae > Araneus > Araneus ventricosus. The sequence continues at coordinate 165,015 of BGPR01000817.1, read as the reverse complement.
AATTTCTAGTCTTCTTTTGTCACGGATTTATATGCGAATAAATTTAGTTTTCCCAAAGAAAAGAAATCTACCATTTTTCAATAAATTTCTAAAACATAGGACTAGAAACCCATTCAAAACTTATTACATTTCTACATGGTCTTTTCTTTGCAAAATTGGCAAAATAAAAAAATAACAGAAATATGTTACTTATTTCAAATTGTTCATGCGGTTTCAGGGATAAACACCTCTTCAAGGTACTATGCGGAATGTTTGTTACAATTGCTAAGATAATCAATTTAGAGGTTCATTCAGAGGTATCTATTTGCAAGCATTTTTTTTTTGTTTTTGTTTATGAAAAGAAAAGCTTATAAGCATTTCTACGCCATATTAAGAATCTGAGAAAGATTTTCTCCCTCAATTTTCCGAAAAGCTTCATGAAAACTTCCGTACCTTCCTATTCGTTTTAACGACAAGGAATTCAATTGTTACCGCAAACGAGGTTCCTTCCAGCAACCTGCGAGCTCATCTATTGTAAAGCTTATCACCACGAATCTGTCACTGTCTACCAAGTCATTAGCGCAGGGGAAAGCAGAGGCGAGAAAACACGGCTATGCCGCTTACGACTGCAAAATTCAAACCAGGAAAAAGCCGGTTGTTCTCATCTTCAAGGCGACAGAAAGAGAAGAAATAACACGTTTCTGCCGAAGTCGGAGTAGATTTGCGTAGAAAACCGTTTGCGGCGCTCAGAGGGTTAAAAGTAAAACGCCTTTTTTTTCTTAATTCTGTTTTTATTTTGATTTTAATGTGACCTATCTAACTTATGGAATGGCGGCATTTTGCAAGTTCGCCTCGGGCGGCAAAAATTGCAGGTAGGCATTCCTCTTAACAAATTTGAAAAACATTTCGTTAGAAAATAATGCTATTTCGAAAAATGATAATGGTGAAATGAAAGTTCCTGGCTTAGTTTGGAATATTAAGAAAATACTTTAAAATTTGAAAGCACCTTAAAAATGATTCAAAATTTTAAATGTACTAAGCGGAACATCCTTACATTTGTTGCTAAAATATTTGATCCGGTTAGATTACTTTTTGCATTTGTAATCAGAGTGATTTGTTTACTGCAACAATTAAGGAAATCTGATGTATCATCCGTGGAATTCGGCGATTTCAAAATTTTAAAAGCACCTTATGCAAACAAACTTTTGTGTGTTTTGGAACGCTTTCTATGGTGAAGAGAACAAAATACCTCTTCCCATACTACAAAAGGCATTATCGTCATAGAAGTTACGATGCAAGAACATAGTTAAGAATAAGAGTTATCAAACTGAACATTTAAAACACACAAAAAAATTAAGTGAAATAATTCTTAAAAATACCATAGGAAATACTCAAAAATGTGAGGACAGCCTCTGTACTTGATATCTCTACTCATGATAAAGGAGAATATGTATGTGTGATGGCGCTCTGTAGGGCAGATTGCTGGACTTAGAGCTAAGCAATTTGGCACAAACATAATTTGGAAGGTAGGAATGCGCACTTTTCAGCCGTTTTTCTTGAAATTTTAATTAGAATTTTCATGAATTAAATATTAAGCAAATTCAGCGTTTTCTCTTAATAACTTTCAAAAATATTATAGCACAAAAATTAGTTTTATACCATCTAAAAAAACAAAATATTTACTTTTCAATGCCATAAATTAAATTTCCGTGCAATTTTTCTCTAATTTTGATTAATTTTTAAATATATTTTCTGCATAAGACAATACTTGCAACCCAATTCAAACCGTTTTCATTGTCTAAACAAATATTTATTTGTGTGTTTCTCTTCCAATGTTAAAAGCTAAGGTAATGTCCTGGTATTTAATGCTATTTTTTAATCAGCATTAAATTTCGATGCTATTGTTTTCATCCAGCTAACAGGCTGCTGGATTCTAATTAAATTTAAGTATCGCTTAGATTTAAAACATTATTCTTAGGGTTGTTTCGCTTGCAGAGCTTGCTGACCCTTTTTTTTACATCTCGCTGACAGTCTCTGAAGTTAAGAGCCGGAAAAGTGTTCTTACTGCAATAAAATTATCGTCGGGTACGGCAAAGTATCTATTTCGCTCGAGGGTTTCGGGTTCAGTCCAACCTTCCCTGGAATATCCGGCATGAGATACATTGAGAACAGTGGAGTAGTACACATGTGGTCTGCAGCGAGGGAAAAACAATAAAGCAATAAAACAACAATGGAAAAGCGCCCTTTCTGGATTTTTCCACGGGCGTTGTCGCACCGATTCAGTACTCACGTGTTCGGGAAACGGTGTTTCGAAAGAAACAGCTTTGCATTTGCTTATCTAGTGTCCAAGAAATATATTTTAAAACAAAATAGACGATATTGGAGTACATATATTTGTTGATTCTAGGCTTAGTAGGGGTAGGTTTTATATGTCTTGGGGGATTTACAACAAAACCCTGATAAGTTTTTCAATTACTTCCGAATTAATGTCCAATCATTTGGCGAACTCGCGGAAAGAATTATTCGTAAGATTCAGTCACAGAATATCTGGATGAAGCTGTCTGCACCTCCTATTGAAATGTTAGCTATAACTATAAGATAAGCGAAATTTTTATTAGGAATTCAATAGGAATGACAAAACTAAAGATAAAATAACTTTTTCTGCAAATGTAAACATTGTTTTTAATTAATAAAAAACCTCAATAAGTAATCCAATATCTACGTTACCAGAATTTCAGGCGATGATTTCCTGATACTTAGTCATTTTTTTTTTTTACTTAAAGTATAAATCTAAATAAATAAAAATGAAACTCACTCAGAAATAGTTTTTACGCTAGTACAAAATTTCTCAATATATTTTCCTTTGTATTTTTCTCGCATATATAATGGAACATAAGAGAGGTTTTACTAAAAATTTCGAGAAAATGTATTAAGCAGGTAATTTTTATTAATAAAAAATCGATGATTCCATTCTAGAAATCATTTTCTTCTTTAGCTTTTCCATTAACTTGACTGAAAATGTTTCAGTCATTTTATTTATTTGCCCCCAACTTGGTACTCGCGTTGATAAATCAAATTCTGTACCAATATTTAAAAATTATGGTTCGGAAGAAGGAAGCTTTCTTTACTTTATAATAAACTTTTGTTACAATTGATATTCTAACCTTAATTAAAAATGAAGTTGCAGATGATAAGAGTGTTTTGTGTATTATAGGATTTATATTAAAGAATTTTTTTAAATTTACATATATATTTTAAAGTTAATAATATCAAATATGGTAATGTACAAAATACAACATACAAAACACACTAAAAATTGTCTTTTTAATTAAAAAAATAGTATTAAATACCAAAACAGTAAAAACTGCAATAACCAAAAAATTAAATGACATCAAAAGGAGATATTACTATTCTATCTAGTCACAAATGAAAAAACAAAATCTAAATATTCTCGACCCTACTCAGAATTATCGCAATGAAATAAAATATATTGTTAAAAACTGAGTCAATAAATATTGCAAAAGCCCTAAAATTAAATATGATCAAAAATACAATTAAAAACTCAGTCCAAAAAAATTTCAAAAGCCCTAAAATTAAATATGATCAAAAATACAATTAAAAACTCAGTCCAAAAATATTTCAAAAGCCCTACCGATGAAATAGAATCTAGATGAAATAATGCTACCTATCTATAAAGCATTTATCAAACATTAAATCTAAAATATTGCACTTAAAATATCATGAAAAAGATAAGAAAAAGACAATCAAATATGAAAATCCAACAATTATATATTTATATAATATAAAAGCAAAATATAAAAAGTATAGAAAACATAAGAAAATCATAATCAAGATTAAATCATAATAAAATACAATCCCTACATTATGCCGAGAAAAGAAACAAATAAGATTTTTTTTCACAGTATAAACTATTAATATGATTTTCAACCTTAATAAGTAAATTCAAAATTAATGGATAATAATAAAATAATAATAATGGAAATCAAATTTAAAGATTTTTTTTTACTATTTTTGATATTATTTACTATAAATATTTTCATTTTACCTTTGTCAGATTATAAATCATTTTTATTGTATGAGCACATAAATGAGAGAAAAAAACGAATAAAAGTAATAAATAGATAAAAAAAATTATTTTTTAAGCAATACGTAAATGAGAGAATTATCACAAGTGTCAATTGAAACTATATTCCAGGCGAATAAGCTGGTCACCGAAGGCAGCCAGCTTAACAATAAAATTAAATGCATTTTATATTTTACAAATTTATTAAAATATGGTAATGTAATAAATATAGTACTATTTGATATATAACTGTTGAAAAATATCACCGCCATCCTTTTAACGAAAAATATTTTTTGAGAGAAGCAGCGTTTGTGTTCTTGGGCAACAAAGCAATGATACGTTTTGATGTTTTCTCTGGGATCAGAGCTTGACAAATCATAAACTGAGAGCTATTCCAGTGGAAGATGCAGAAGTATACATTGTAATGGCAGCTAAACGAAATTGATATTAGTTCTAGCGTTGTAATCGTGGATTCACATAAAAATTTAATTGCATTGTTAATTTTGCTGGAGATAGTGTGCATCCATCTTAAATAGAACAAAGAGTTGTATAATGTAAATAGCTACAATTGAATTGTATATTATGGAAACAACAAATTTAAAGTTATAAAATCTGGATCATAAAGAGTATAAAATTTATTACTTGTTAGTAGTGGGTGGATGGTCTGTGATGCTGTAAAGATTTCAAAGCTATGCGATAGTGCCTTAGACAGTCTACGGTTTTACCAGTCTGTAACATTTCGAGCCCTTTAATGGTGTATAATGGAATGGCACTTAGTGGAAAGGGTTAGGATAAAACCCCCGAATGCAACTGGCATAAGCAAGAAATTGTGTTTAAAAAAAGGCATTTTATATTGTTTTGTAATATATTACTTCCTCGTAAGCAAAGTTCAAAGATGTAGATTGAATGACCATAATTCCATTAATATACTTTACATCTTATAGTAGATGTAATCCAAATACATAAATTTCATTCTCTAATAAGATTGAACTATTGAAGGCTTCATAAAAGAAGTTGTTTATCGCGATGACTGGGGAACCGCGTGGCACGCAAGAACCGAACCTTCATGCTTTCTTCCTCCACCACCAGTTTTATTATAGAACATAAATAAATAAAACTGCATATCGGTAGATTAAAAAAGTTGTTGTCTTTGACTTTTGTATGAAGTATATTTGCACAATATGAGACATAATTTGCATAATATGACATATAGAGAACAAAAATTAAAATTTTTAAAGTAAAAAATCTACTTCTGTCATATATTTTCCTAAATTTCTAAAAACTATTAGGGGCAATTTAAATATGATTTACAACATTTCTGTAGTCCCTGTAATAACAAAAGAAACAGTGAAAAGTTGAACTTGATCCGATCATTAGTTACAGACATAATTGCCGTTCCATAGATATTGTCATTTTGGAACTTTGGGGTGGGGGGTTGGTGACAGAAAGCTACAATTCTCTCCAAGCTAGAATTTTGTGGAATTTTGTAAAAATGCTTCTCTATTAAGGGTCTGTCAATGATGAAAAATGAAGTTTTGCGCAATATTTTCCTTTCAAGACATTTGTTTCCCGAGCTAGCCAACACACACACATTATCTTTTATTATTAGTAGATATATGTTATATTTAATTACATTTTTGAAAACATTCCAGAACTACTTAGATAAGGAAATTTCCGTTAATTCAAAAAGAGAAACTCATTGTTTCAACTGGAAACCTTTTGTTTGCCAAGCTATCGTCTGAACTCCATTTTTGACAATATGAAACTGAAAAAAAGGAGGAGTTGCCGAATTCGGGCCTGCGCCTAGATTGGAGTGGCGTGCTATAACAATGTAAATGTAGTGTACGAAGTCATTTCTAAGAGACAACTTTACGTGGATATAGTTAAAAACAACTGTTTACATTTAAAAATCGTCAATTTAACATTTTAAGAAAGGATTAGTGTCCTTTTATCTGTTAAAAATTTGTATCGAAATACGTTATTATATCTTATGATAGGAAACTTGTTTGAATGTAATTAACTATAATAGTTTTAATTAAATAAGTTGAAGAAAATATTGGGGGAATTATGTTGTTTGTTGTCGTGTTAAAACAATTAGTATTTCATATATTTTGGTATTTGATAATAGTTGTTGCTTAAAATCATTATGTTTGCACCTGCCACTTTCGATTTATTATTTTCATTATATTTAGTTTTCATTTTCCATGAGAAAATTTTCTTTCTAACAGCACAGTAACTTTCTCGAATAATGATTAGTTTATAAATAACTATCTAAATAATTACGACGATTTCAAATAAACACAAAAATTTTCATGTTGATCAGTAAAATCTATTTAAAACTGAACTGTATTAGGGAAAGCTTTCTCAAATTGTTCGTGCGCTGTGGAAATATTATACCTGATACTCTTATTAAAACTTTATTACCCTTCTGTACACTGAATGCATTGAGATAAAATGCATGCATAAATATGTCACCAAATAGCGAAAGCTGCTTGTCCTGCTTTTGAGAAAACAACAATTTTTCTTCAATATATTTATAAAGAAATTTAAATCTAAAAAGACTCTTCTTCTTACGAAGTTTATGAATTCTGCAGATTATGATTCTGGCGCAATCTTTTCGTCAAACGATTTGCGAACAGACGTCTCGGACCCCTACAAGGCATGTTATCTGACACAAGAGGATATCAGACCCTTACAATGGGAGAGGGGGAACTGTCTTTGAGGGCCACGCTGTGGATCAAGGGGTCACTTCCCGAGAGTCACGGCCACATGCCACCGGAATCGCAGCCACCAAGAAAGAGATTTTGCTTCTAGGTTATGATTCGTCTTTTCCACCCTACCTAAGGGGATGCTGCAGGTTCTCGAGATCAGAGTTCAAGTCCGGAAATTCTCGAATGTTCCTTCGAAAAGTGGATAGCTAAAGGATTGAAGTAAGAATTGTTTATGACACTTCTTTGAACTAGGGTAATTTGTATTCGTTGAAGGATTGATTAATGCCTGTGACAAATCTAAATCAGAACATTCTAGTTCTATTAATAAATTTCAGAAAGCATAAAATTTCTATCTCCACAGATATTGAAAAAGTATTCTTACAAATTGACATAAAAGAAAATAACTTCCTTTACAAAGACACTGATAATGAGATGAATTGTTATAGAATGACTAGCGTACCATTGAAAGTTGCTTGCAGTCACTTTATTTAAATTAATAATTAGTCATCTCTTAGGCAAAACTCTTAAGTTTATGAAATGCTGAACAGTTTTGTTAATGTTGAGGTTTTACTTTTTACTGAGGATACTTTCGAAAAGGAACATCAAATCTCCACTGATGCAATTAATGTTTTCCGCGAAGCAGGAATGAATCTAAGAAAGTTTCAGACTAATTCAAAAGAGTTGAAAAATATTTTATTAGAAACGAATGTTATTTTGAAAATTGACTATGATGAAATGAAAGTTCTTGGATTAATTTCGAGTATTAACAATAGGAAAATAAAAAAAAAATAAGAAAGAAAGAAGAAAAAAAATTATTATTTATAACTGTTTGGAATATTAAGTGCGATACTTTAAATTAGAAATTGATAGTATCTTAAAAATGATTCCAAATTTTAATTGTACTAAGCGACATATCCAGCATTAATCCAGTTGGATTTATTTCTCCGTTTGCAATCAGAATGAAATGTTTATTGCAAAAATAATGAAATCGTCTGATGTATTGGTGGATATTTGGGCTCTTGGACTTTTAAGAAGCATATTATCTAAACGTCGAACTGCAAGCCTTTTGTGTACTTTGAAAAGCTGTTTTAAAGGAAAGGGACAAAATATCTCTTCCGACACAACAAAAGGCTTTATTATAGTGGTGCTATGGTCAAGACTTCAGACAGAAAAGTGAACTGACGAGATCGAGTTGAACGTGACTAAAAATAAATGCACAGTTGTGAAATAATTCAGTTTCAAGTTTCGACTTTTCCTTGTTTTGTTTTAGATGCCGACTTCGATTTTGTTATGATAATCAAGATGTTGTTTATAAGCATTGAGTTGGTCATTTGCATAATTAATTAGCAGACCGTACAAGTGGTGACCTTGATAACTGTCTTTTTCGTCTTAACTTTCCGATCGAGTCGAAATGCCGATTTCCGCTGATTTTAGGCTTAGCGAGAGTAATAATTCTCACGCAGATGTATCTGCTGTAGCTATTAAAACGCCAGCTTTCTGGAGTTACAAACCAGAGTTGTGGTTCGCTCAGCTTGAATCTGAGTTTGGTTTGGGAAATATTTCTGTTGATTCTACCAAGTTTCACTATATTATAGCAACTTTAAATAGTGATGATTTAACTTGTGTTTCAGGTCTTGTTCTTAATCCGCCTTAGACCGATTCTTGTAACAATCTTAAAACCAGGTTAATTGCTCAAAATGCTGACTCCGAATCACTGAGGTTAAAAAAAACTACTTTCGGGTATGGAATTGGGTGATAAAAAGTCATCGATGCTTCTTTACGCAATGAAAAGTTTGGCTTCTGATAGGATTTCGACTGAGTTGTTGAAGAGTTTATGGATGAAAAGATTACCTATTCAAATACAGCAAATTCTGTCTGTAAGTGGTGATAATTTACAAGCTTTATCTAAAATGGCAGATAGTATTTTTGAGATTTCGAAAGATGATTTAGTGGCGTCTGTGTCTGATAACTTTCAATCTTCAGATGTAAATAAGTTTGAGAATCGCTTGGCAGCTATTGAAAACAGACTTTCGAGACTAGAAGTTCGGCGTAGATCACTCTCGCGAGGAAGCACTGAGGTTAGAGGTACTAAACAACGCAAATATTGTTGGTGGCATTTTAAGTTTGGAAATAGGGCAAAAAGATGCGAACAGCCATGTACTTTTAATTCGGAAAACTAGTTGGGTCCTCTGTTTCGGCGCTGACGGTAAAAAAGGGCTTAGTTAAGCGCTTTTTTGTTTATGATAAGATTTCTGATCGTGAATTTTTGGTTGACACGGGTTCAGCAGTTAGTGTTTAACCAATTTTGGGAAGTAAAATCGTTCCTTCAAAATTTTTATTGTATGCTTCAAACGGAACTAAAATTAACACATTCGGTACTAAGTTAATCACTTTGAATTTAGGATGAAAACGAAAGTTTCAGTAGCCTTTCATTCTTACATCGGTTTCAAAGCCAATATTAGGAGCTGACTTTCTTGAACACTACAGTTTGTTAGTGGATATGAAGCGTAAGAAACTATTAGATGGCACCAGTGCTGTTGGTCTTGAAAACCTATTTCTGCTATTGAATATATATATGTTGTTACTGTACAAGAAGATTCTCCATATGTAAAGTTACTTCTGAAATTCAGTGATATTACTAAGCCAAGTCAACCCAAACCAGCTGTTCATGTAAAGCATAACTCTGATCACTATACTGAGACGCATGGTCCCCCTGTATTTTCTAAAGCTCGGAGACTAGATCCTGAAAAGTTACAGGCGGCCGAACGCGAATTTTAGTACATGGTTTCGCACTGGTATAGACCTTCGAAAACTGCATGGGCAAGCCCCTTACACATGGTTCCCAAAAAAGATGATTGAAGGCCATGTGGAGCTTATAGCGAAATTTAACATTTAAAACATTTGGAAGAAGTTTTCCGTAGGCTTCAGAAGTACGGCCTCGTGATTAATACAGAAAATGCGTTTTTGGCCAGCTCTCTGTTAAATTTCTTGGTTATTTAATTTCCGAAAAAGGAATCAAACCATTACCTGATAGAGTTAAGGCTATTAATATATTTCAGCAGCCTAAAACTATTAAAGACTTGCGTCGAATTTTGGCCCTCTTAAATTTTTATCGGCGATTCCTTAAAAATGCAGCACATGAACAATCTCTGTTGTCCGATTACCTAAAGGATGCAAAGAAAAATGATACCCGCCTAATAAATTAGTCACAAGAGGCAAAACTTGCTTCTGAAAATTGTAAAAACAGTCTTGTTTTGTCAACTGTTTTAGTGTATCCGTTGCCAGATGCGCGGTGATCTCTGACGTGCGATGCTTCAGATCGTGCTTTAGGTTCTGTCCTAAGTCAAGAAGAAACTGGTGAATGGAAAACTTCAGCATTTTTTTCACGGATGCTTACTCCGACTGAACAGCTATATAGCGTATATGACCGTGAATTGTTAGCGGTTTATGCGTCCGTTCGTCATTTTTCTTTTATGTTGGAAGGCCGTAACTTTACGATCTATACAGATCACAAGCCTTTGATTTACGTCTTCACTCAGAAACATGAAAAGTGTTCTCCACGTCAGATTCGGCATCTTGACTGGATCGGTCAGTTTTCTACTGATATACGGCACATCTCGGGTTCACTTAACGTGGTAGCCGATAGTTTGTCTTGAATTTCGGAGATTGAAATGTCTTCGCCAATTGATTATAAAGAGTTCGCTAAAGTGCAGTTGCCTGACGAGGAGTTTCAATTATTAAAATCTTGTACTAATTCTTTAAAATTTTAACTGCTTAAAGTTCCAGGAATGGATACAGAACTTTTTTGTGACGTATCGACTGGAAGATGTCGTCCTTTTGTTCCGAAGGAGTTTCGCCGAGGGATTTTTGAGACTCTTCATAACTTATCCCACCCAGGAGTAAAGGCTACAGTAAAGTTGGTTGCAGATCTTTTTCTTTGTCCGGGCTACAAGACACAAGTTGGAGAATGGACTCGTTGTTGCGTACTTTGTCAGCGAGGTAAAATTCAACGCCATACGGAAATTTCTCTTGGAACGTATCCTGTTCCACGTCATCAATTTGATCATGTTCATATTGATCTCGTTGGGCCACTTCCTCCATCTCGTGGTTATACATATGCTCTCACGTGTGTGGATAGATTTTCACTTTGGCCTGAAGCGATTCCTTTTAAGGATATTAAAGCTGAGACTGTTGCATTCGAATCCTATGCCAACAGTATAGATAGATTTGGAGTTCCTGAGAGACTTACCTCTGATCAAGGTAGACAGTTCGAGAGCCGATTATTTCGTGAATTTGCTCGATTACTTTGTGTGAAGGTGGTAAGTACAACCCCTTTCCATCCCTAGGCAAATGGCTCAGTGAAAAGACTTTACCAGAAGTTAAAGTCTGCGATTCGGGCTCATGAAACTTAAAGATGGACCTTGGTATTGCCTTCTATCTTATTAGGAATCCGTGCATCTGTGAAAGAATCTCTAAACGGTTCGGTTGCGGAGATGGTATATAGTACTCCCATAACTTTGCCTGGAGAATTTTTTATTGTCAATAAAACTTTATCAACTAATGATTTCCTTACATCTTTGCAACAGCGGATGTCGTCTTTAACACCGATTCCGATGTCGCAACATTGCAGAAGGAAAGTTTTTGTGCATAAGGAAATTAATAAGTGTTCTCATGTTTTTCTTCGACATGACAGGCTTACTCTTTGGTTCCTACCTATAGTGGACCTCATCTTGTTGTTTCCTGAACTTCGAAGCATTTTATCATTCAAGTGAGATCTCGTCATCAGATATTTAGCATCGACAGACTGGAACCTGCATTTCAGCTTGCAGAGATCCAGCCTTTTCGAGTGAGCTTTTCCATTTAATCGTCTTACAGCCTGCGTAAGGGAGCCCTGTGGCGCTACGGTCAAGACTTCAGACAGAGAAGTGAACTGACGAGATCGAGTTGAACGTGACTAAAAATAAATGCGCAGTTGGGAAATAATTCAGTTTCAAGTTTCGAATTCTCCTTGTTTTGTTTTAGATGCCGACGTCGCTTTTGTTATGTTAATAAAGATGTTGTTTATAGACATCGAGTTGGTCATTTGCATAATTAATTAGCAGACCGTACAATTGTCATAAAAGTTACTATTCAGAAATATAGTTAAGAATAAGGGTTATCAAACTGAAAATTTAAAACACAAAAAATATAGAAAAAGTTATTAAAATACCACAAAAATCATCTAGAAATGCGCGAAAAGCCTCTCTACATGATATTTGACAATAAAATTAAATACAATTTAAAACTTAGAAATTTGTTAAAAATGCCCATGAGAATATAAAAATCAGATTATCCTATATTTAAAGTCTGAAAATTTATCCAACAAATCCATAAAAAGAGTTTAATTCAGATTGGATTAAAATCCTTACATTTTATTCTTTTCTTAATGTTTTATTAATTCAAAAAAATATAACCTTACACTAATACAAAATTTATTCAATTGAAATATTTATGGAAAATAGTTCACATTTTTTATTCGCTACGAGATTGCGGTGAATAAGTTTCTAAAAACTATAACTTTTAAAACTCTCTGAAATTATAGACTTCACTTGCACCTTAAGCTCAGCAACATCTTCCTCACCAGTTTAAGGCATTTTTCCAAACTAATTTTAGAAAAGACTGTTAAATAATTTAACGATCAAAAAGCAATATAAAAGCCGTAAATTTAACCCATTTATCCAAAATTCTGAACATGACCTTAAATATATATGATTTTTAGTGGCATCTTAATTCTCCTTCACAGGGTTGCTTTAGCCTAGACATAAGGCCTCGACCTTGGAGCCGGAGGGGTCAAGGTTCGAAGCTCTATTCCACAAAGTGCTTCGACCGTGTTTGTAGGGCTCGCACGCTTTAAATTTTGAGACACCATTTGGGAGTGGGGCACAGAAGTTTGAAGAGGGAGGTGCCAGCTCAGGCGTCCTCCTCTTTAACCGACCGCAGCTCAAAATTACCAAGTCTGTAGTGAAATAGTCCTCGAGTTGCTTTAAATGGTGTGTTAATATAACTAAACTATTCTATAATAAAGTATTTTTTTCGCAGTTAATCTATTAGATTATAATATACTGATTTATTAGTACATCAGATTTTCTCATAACAAATTTAATAATTTTGAACTGTAACAAATAAAATAAATTTGTGTCAAATCTTCACTCTCCTAACTTCCATAACGAATCAACATAAAGAAATGCTTTCTTTAAGAGAGATTGCGCATACCCCAAGGTTTTTTTTCAGTGGTTGCTTGTTGTATCGAAGCTAAAAAAACACCAAAAAATTTTATAATTTAACTCTATTAATCTTCTTTAAACATACAAACCCCCGATAAATGAATTTTGATTGCACTTTCGATTTTTTTTTGTATATGACATTTCTTACTTGCCATCTGATTGCAACTATTTTTTAAAACTCTAAAATTTTATAACATTCTCTTCTATACATACTTATCTAGACTAGAGGAGTATCTTCCTACATAGATTTTAAAAATTAGAAGGAAATATATTCATGTAAATTATCTTGTAAATAAATGATATTACTAAAAATTGAATAATTTATTATAAATATCTATACATATTAATATTAATTGCTATATATTCTATATAATTCACCTTCACATCCGTGTGAAGACGAATGTGAAAACGGAAAGTTCCGGGTATTTTTCATGCCACAATGTTTCAAGTATAATACATCCCATGGATCAAAATGTGCTAGAGAAATTCAAACGACTTTATGGAAAGCAAATGCTAAGAAAATTCCTTTTTTCAGAAGAAACAAAAGAGCCTGATTCCCAATATCCCAAAACTGTTGATTTAAAAGATTGTTGCATGATAGCTGATGATTCCTGGAATCTATTAAAATCCTCAACATTAAAGAAGTCTTGGAATAACATTTTAAATAAAGAAAAACTGATAATGGATCCGCAAAATCTGGTAATGAAAATGACGAATGTAAAACATTGAAAGAGATGGGAAGAATTCTAAGTCATGAAGAAAAGGAAATTAACGAGTGGTTGAATAGTGACGCAGATTATCCTGGATATCAGATTCTAAATGATGATGAGATCGTGGATGAGATTCAAGATGAGAAAGAAATTGAGGAAAATGAAAACGAATGCTCTGAAAATGAACAGGTCCACCGTATAAGGAAGCCTTTGAATGTTTGGAAACAGCTATGAAATGGCTCGAACGACAAGAAAACGCTGATCATATTCAACTAACGTATTTAAGAAGAATTCGTCACATGGAAGCATAAAAAATAATGTCTTCTTTCAAGCAGAAAACAATCGAAAGCTTTTTTGCTTAAATTTTAATCTCTGCTGTTTCAGGAGGCCGCGGTGGCCTAATGGTAAGGTCTCGGGTTTGGGGCCGGAGGGTTCCAGGTTCGAAAAACGATTACACTGAAGCTCCGCTGTGTATGGGGCCTGCTGAACGCTAAGTCATACGTAGTGGCCAAATGTCCTCCCGTTATTTAGGCGTGGAAGCTTGTAGAGGGGTCTCCAGTTCCGGTGACGTTCTCGTCACTTGACCGCGGTTCAAAATTACGAGGTCCGTCCCAAAAAATAGTCCTCGTGTTGCTTCAGAAACGGGACGTTAATATAACTAAACTAAACCCTGCTCTTTCAGATAATGACGCCCCCGGGGGGGGGAATTAAAATCATAAATGTCTTTAAAAAAATTAGAAGATGAAAAAGACAAAACAAAAATATAATTTGTAAACACGCCAAGCATTAACAGATGTCAGTCCTAAGCCTGGATAAAGTGTGAAGGAAAATTCTGGACACACAATATTTTATTAATCTATCTATCAACTACTAAATTTGATAAAAACATTAATTTGCTGCATTAAAAAAACCGTTACACATAAAAAATGTATATTTCAACCGTTTTATTATAGTTAGGATAATCCCTTCAGTTGACTGTTCATTTATCCGAACTATTTCCGGTTCGGATAATCGGCACTCTACTGTAACCAAATTTTGTATTTTGTAATATTACATTCCCATCTTGCAGACGGTGTTGCTCAGGTTTTTAAATTTCAAAAAATTGTTCACTTCCAACCAATATATCAATTTGACCTGGTGTGTGAAAACTGGAATCTGCTAGTTCAATTAAGGTAGGAATATTTCATTCCGATATATTTAATTTCGATACAGGAATCGCATTGGTTATTTTAGGTAGAACGTGAAGGGGAAATTAACACAGTTACAGAAACAGGTTTGATCATCGTTTATTCTAAACACATAGCACATAGACGTATGACAAAGACTCAAACATAAAGGACGTTTTACAAGCACAGTTCAAAGTACATCTCTAAGGCTCTTACCGGCTCTCCTAGCAAGGAATCATGGGATATATATATATATATATATATATATATATATATGACGTCACGCAGTGACGTATTGCATCATTACATCATCACAACAGCTTGTAATTGGTTTGAATATTGAGAGAGGAGACTGAAGGAAAGTAAACTGCGCATAATTTCCAACAATCCCTCTTTCGCCGTTAACTTTCCCCAAAAAAAATACAAAACAATAATAAAAATCAAACATTAATGACATTAACACCAATTAATTTACATCAATTGTCGTGCTTTTGAAATGTTAAAGTCTTAGTTAAAAGTTAAAATGTCTGCAGCCATTTGATCAGTTGAAATGTAATTTATCTTTATTTCACCACGTTCATAAACTTCACGGATGTAATGACATCGAGTGTCAATGTGCTTAGTGCGCGAATGAAAAATAGGATTTTGAACTAGTTTTTGTGCTGCTTGGCTGTCAGAAAAAAACAGTAGGAGTTGCATTTTCTGAGTCATACAACTCATTTAGAAAAAGGGCGTATATAAACAATTTCTTTGGCACATTCAGACAGTGCAATATATTCCGCCTCGGTGCTGGAAAGAGCAACACAATGCTGCTTTTTACTTTCCCATGAGATGTCTCCGTCAGCAAATTTTAACACACAACTGTTGTAAGATTTTCTATCTGTAATATCTGATACCCAGTCAGCATCTGCAAAACCAACTAAAGGCCTTTTTGAAGGACGGAAAGTTAAACCACGGTTTATTGTTCCTTTCAGATATTTTAATACTCTTTCAGCAGTTGTCCAGTGAAGCATACCTGGATTTTCGTTAAATTGACTTAAATAGCTAACGATATGACAAATATCAGGTCGAGTACAAATAGCTAAGTACATGAGAGATCTAATTAAAGACCGATAAGGTTACAATGACATTTCAGACTTTTAGGCTTCCGTTTTAGGACGCATTTCTTTAGTTAATTTGACACTAGGGTCCAAAGGTGTTTTCACTGTCTTAGCAACCTGTATGTTAGATTTCTCTTGAACATTTTCAATGTATTTACTCTGAGACCTGGTAATTTGACCATTTTTGACATTTTGTGAAAACTCTATTCCTAAACAAAAATTTAACTTTCCCAGGTTGCCAACTCATTTGAAAAAAATTCTTAAATTCCAGGTATAAATTTACAATACTAGTACAACAAATTAAATCATCAACATATATAATTACAATTAACTCACCTTTAGAGTTCCTAAATTTATAAACACATTTATGAGAAGATAGTGGATTTAAACCAAAAGATTTAAGTTTTTCATCTAACTTACATAACCACTGCTTACCAGCCTGTTTTAGGCCATAGAGAGATCTTTGCAGTTTATACACATAACCGGAAAGTTTCTGGTCGATGAAATGATCAGACTGTTTCATAAAAATTTCCTCATCAAGATCACCGTTGACATAGGCCATGATAAAATCTAGTTGAAAAATATCTAGATTATTTTCTGCACAGTAGGCCATTACAATTCTGATAGAACCAGGTCTAACGACATGAGCAAATGTTTCTTGATAGTCGATATCACATATTTGCGCGAATCCTTCTGCAACAAGACGAGCGTTTCGTAAAGCAATAGAACTGTCTGCGTTGTATTTTGTACGCAGTACCCATTTTGAACCAATAATGTTTTTATCTTTAGGTCATTTTACTAATCTCAAGTCTTGATTCTTTAAGAGCGCATTGTATTCTGTCAGCATGGCTTCAAGCCATTCTTCAGAATTCGACCCATTAAAAGCTTCTTTTACGGATGGAATGTCATCTTCTAAAAGGATTTGAGCTTCCTCAATTTCCTCCTTGATATTATACTGCTTTCTCGGCCGTCCAGGTTTCCCTGTAAAAATTTTGGTTGGTCTGCCATGTGCTCTTCGAGCGTCAACATTAATTGTGCAATCACCGTCGATATCAGAAACCCTTGATTCTTTTGGCGAGATTCCAACTACAATGTAGGGGTAATCTGTTATCTGATCATTTGAAGGTGGGTGTGATTCTTTCTGTGTCTCTGATTGGATGGTTCCTTTTAAGTCGCTATCCATGATGTCAGGTAGGTGCTGTTCTTTTTTCGGTATGATTTCCGGGAAAAATAATTCTTCGTAGTTGCTCGTGTTTTCCAATTCGTTTATGAATTTTACATCTCTGCTAGTTATGACATTTTGCGCTTGAGAGTCAAACAGTTTGTAAACTCTGTTTTCGTCTGAATAGCCTATGAAGATACATTTTGTTGATCTCGCATCAAAATTGCCCTTTTGAGGTTGCTTATTTAAAGCAAATGCTTTGTGGCCAAACGCTTAGAAATGTTTCACAGTTGGCCTTTTGTCAAATAATTTTTGGAACGGGGTTTGGTTTTCATCTTGTAATCCACGAATAGGACAGCGATTTCTTATATACACAACACAATTTATTGTTTCTGCCCTAGTTTCATTGGGAGTCCAGATTAAAGGAGTAAGCATCTAGCCATACTGACCGAAGTTCGGTTTTCACGTTCTGTTCGTTCATTTGTGGGGTGTAATCACATGTACGTTCTCTTTTAACTCCATTTTCGACTAAATAAAGGTCGAAATTTGGTCGAACATACTCAAGCCCTTGGTTCGGAGAGTCTTTATTTTGCAATTCAGCTTGTTTTCTATGTAAGCTTTGAATTCAAGAAATGCAGACTTTACTTCGTCTTTTGATCTAAGGAAATAGACATGTACAAATCTTAAACAGTCATCAATAAAAGTTGCAAAATAAAATGATCTTCCTATTGACTCAACACGCATAGGTCCACACAAGTCAGAATGTATTACACTTAATAATTGCGAACTTCTGTTTTTCGGCTCTTTTGAACATGGAGTAGCAGTTTGTTTACCTAGAATACAAAATTTTCAGTCCGTCAAAGTGTCATTTGGTTTAAAGTTCATTCCATACACCATGTTCTGCGCTTGCAATTTTTTCAGATCTTTTTTCATTTAGGTGACCGAATTTTTGGTGCCATTGTTCAATTTAATTCACAATTGACACAGATTCCATTATTGCAGTGACGTAATAAAGAACGTTTTCACGTTTAGCTATGAGCATAGTTTCGTTTTCAGAATTAATCACACTAACATGGTTTCGTTGGAATTTCAAAGTAAAGCTTTTAGCAGTAACCTTAGAAATTGAAATCAAATTATTCTGTAAGTTAGGGATATATAACAAGCACTGAAGAGTAATTCCTTTTGTTTGATTTCCGAAAAGAACATCGAATGTCACAGTTCTTTTGGCAATAGCTTTTTCCGTTTCGTCTACGGCTAATATTAAATATGTATCGTCGATGGGATTTATTTCTGTAAACAAATGTTCGTAGAAACACATATGGCTTGTTGCACCTCTATCAAGGCAGAAAATATTTCTTTGCGAGTCAACAGGTTACCTTTTGTTTTGTTTCGTTGGTTCCGCTAGCATTGCACTAATGTTTTTGAATGATTTATTAATATTCAGCATCAGATTTTTATTTACTTGCTTTTTCCTGAAAATGATGGCTTTGTGTTCCGAAGATTCCGCAGTAGTTACATTTAACTTGAATTTTTGATTAGTGTTTCTAGTTCTTCTTCCGTCGGCGTCGGGTTGGTGACATTCGGTTTGCCTGTAACATTCGTACTTCTTTTTCTCGGTGTAAAGAGATCGTTGTGAATCGTGGATGTTCGGAATTACTTTATTTTTTCTTGCGTTTGCCTCTTCAATTAATTTGATTTTCAGCGTTTCGGGAGAGGGTAACTCATCTCTAGATTCGATGGCGATTCGTAAATTTTCGTACGATTCGGGAATGCTGTATAACAGTAGAATCGTGAGTAAATCATTGGCGATTTCGATTTCTGTTTTTTTTAATTTGTCCACAAGTATGAAGAAATCATTGATATATTCGTTTATATTTTAGGAGTCAGTCATTTCTGTAAACAAAAGTTGTTTCAGGAGAGTTGCTTTTCGCGATGGTCCTTTTGACTTGTAAATGATTTGCAGTTTAGTCCAGAGTTCATGTGCAGTTTTGCAGTTTTTGATTTGACTTAATTCCGAAGGATGAATTGATAGGATTATATCAGCTTTCGATTTGTGGTAGTCGGATATCCATTTCGCAACGGCTGTTGTATTATCCGCATTCCCAGTGACTTCTGGTTTTCATTCAGCTCCAGTGACAAAGTTCTAATGATCGTTTTTCACCAAAATAGCTTCAATTTTTAATTTCCAGCTGTCGTAATTGTCTTTTGAAAGTTTTTCTATAGCGATATTACTTCCCCTGATCATCCGTTGATGAATGCAAACTCAGCGTAATATCATATTTTGTCTTATCAACTTAGTAGTTTAATCGAAGTGTGCAGTTTCGTTTCTCGTTCAACTCTGCATAAAGTTAACAGGGAAGTTGGGGATTGCCTGGTCCCCATAACCATTGAAGGGTAAATTAGCAGAGTTCGAGAAATAGGTTTGATCTTCGTTTATTCTAAAAACATAGCACATAGACGCAAGACAAAGACACAGACATAAAGGTTGTTTCACAAGCAGTGACGGGGTGAAGTATTGCATCACGACATCATCACAATAGCTTGTGACTGGTTTGAATATTGAGAGAGGCGACTGGAGGAAAGTAAACTGCGTATAGTTTCTAACACAACGGAGCATTGAACAATACGTGAATATTTATAATCATGATTTGAGACTTCAATCTTAGCTGCATATTTAACAGATTACGTAATAGACTTCAATTTAATTCCCAGCTTTCTAGCTTCATCTTCTCTAATGATACATAATGTTGAAGCGTTATTTAACAAAACTCTTCATCTAAGACCCCTTTCACATTATGCGGTATCAACCGTTATGGAGCAAAGTTGTTTACTTTTTTACCTTGCCATGATTGCTTTCACACTTGATGATTCGCGCCGTCAGTATTTGAGTGCGGTTTCTCATTTCCTAGCTGTTTCAGTATGGATCGGAAGCAAGTAGCAGTAATATGGTCTTGCACTTATCAATCAAAAGAAACGAGACTATAATCGCCTCACTTTTGGAAGAACATCGTGCAGATTAATGTCTGAATGTCAGTAGCAGCTTTCCCACAACCGAATGAAAATTATACATTGCGGCAAAATACTAAAGTTTGATACCGATTCAACAGACAAAAATGGTAGCTGTGAATCTGAAGCAACTATGTTTCCCATTAAATAATACGTAGGGGTGAAACGTTCTCCCTCTGATGTGAGGCGAAAGTTTGGAGAGGGGGTGCCAGCTCTGGTGTCGTCCTCGTCATGTGAACGCGGTTCAAAATGACGAGGTCCGTCCTAAAATAGCTCTCGTGTTGCTTCAAAACGAGATGTTTATATAGCTAAACAAATTCGCAAGTAACTGACGCTTATTTTTGAATCGTAATCGTTTGTGTTTAAAACATAAAGGGTTATAGGGCCTTTAACAACGAAAAAGCAATAGCAAAAGAGCGACTGTTTATTACTTAGCAAAATCTTATAGATTTTGTTTCTACCATAATTACATAGGATAAGTTACTTCCTAGATATGTATTTTAAAGTCAGTGTAATAATTTTAATCATTGCAAATGTGTACATTCATAATATATTACGTAAATCGATTATACATAAGTTGTGGAACATGGATTTCATTTGCGCGCAGGATTTAAAATAACTAAGTAAAAAATTGCAAACAAATGTTATGAAAATTCCCTTCGAAATATCGCAGCTTTAAAATCATTTAACATGGTAAATATTCAGAAATGCTTTAATTACTTTTTGTGACGTTAAAATGGCATACCTTTATCTTGAAAATTATATGTAAGATACCACGCACTGTAAAAAACTATAACGCAATGCTTTGATTTGTTTTTCTTGATTGTGTTAGTATAAACATACCAGGGAAATTTCTGTGTGTTTGATGAACAATATTTTAAAAATCCTGTGCGTAAGCATTTAAAGTATAAATCACTTACCAAACATATTATTATTAAACATATTATTATTAAACATATCTTTATATTGAGATGGGTTTTGACTATATCTTCTCAACTACTTAAAGTACACTCATGTGCAACACCATGATATATTCAGAATGATTTAAATTTTCAAATAAAATCAGAAAAATATCGGAAACCTTAATGGTATCTCCATAAAGAGTTCAAAATACTGAAGAATTCTTTAAGACTGTTGGAATTACTTATGAAAGGTAAAAAGTTTTCTGAATTTGCAACTTCAGAAATAAAACATATGTTGCTATTATAGAATTCAGTCATGATTATTAGACACTGGCATCCAGATTTTTATTAACTTATATGAAATAGTATATAATTCGTTTTCAATACCTTGGCCGTCTTATTCAAAGGGAAAAATAGGCAGAAGAACAGGGCGCTATGGATTCAAGGGAATAATAAAAACTTTCTATACTGATTTTGGAACCAAAAAAATTTATTTAATTGTAATTTTTAATATGTTATACAATTTTATATGTTATAATATGGTATAGAACCTAGCTTATAAAATAACCTAGGAGAATATAATCTTATTATAACATAATATATATAACATAATATAATGCTCCTGAATTATTTTTTTAGCTAGGAATTTTGTTTGGGTCATAACACTCAGTTTCCTAGTTAGGATGCTGGCGGATTGGCAAATTAATCTAGATGAGAACAATGAAATATCTTAAGACGGCCCTGATCTTAAACAATATAAAAATGCATAAAATTCGTTAGCATTGGCATATTTCGAAATAAAACAAAATAGCTAAATTTTAAATAGGAAAAAATAACGAAAACATTAAAAAAGTACACAGCCACCACTCAAATTAAATGAAAGTGCGTTCTTTAATAACAATGAAATCATTTTAAAATGACAGGACAAGAGTAAAATTATATTTTGAAGCAATCTATAAAAATATTTGAATCATTAATTAATTGCAAAGCTTCAGAACAAGTGACCTTTAGAATTTGCCGGAACAGTGTGAAAACGACAAAATAATTACACATACATTACTACTAAGACGAAGTCGTTACAACGCCGTTTTATTAAGCAGCTCACGCGGCTGTTTCAAACCTCAACAAATGGCCTTAAGCCGCGTCGGATAGTATGGAAGATCCCACTCATTTCTTCTGTTTACCACCACGAGGCGGCCGAATGCATTCTTGCCGTAACGGTTGGAACTGTATAATGTGAAAGGAGCCTAACTCTGCATACGTCTGCGGTTTTAGCGTAAATTAAAAAGGGGCGTTTAATATAACAGATTTATTTGCGAACGTCAGAACAGAAACTTCGGTCTGATCTTCGATAGCATTATTATTAGTATTCGTTTTCGCTTCTTTTTTTCCCTTTCGACGTCCCCCGCTCTCAAAACTCTACTAGCAGTGCGAAGTTCATTTGACTCATGTAAGAGGAAGTTATGTAATTCCCCATGCAACCAGAAACACTGCATCAGTACTTAGACATGCAGGCACCAGAATGGAGTGTGAGGCAATTTTTACAGAGTTTGTTACATATAACAAAATTCTTTCTGCACTTGACAGACATAACGTCTGACCACGGATTCCGAGATTACCACTTTTAGACGATTTTACACCGGATAAGGGGTGTCAGGAATGAGTCATATGAGCGCATTTCCGGAGATCTTTGTTAGGTCACGCTCTGTAAATTGTAAACATCACCATTCCATTCTTCACTTTTCCCCTATTTTGATGAAAATAACTCAGCCCGGCGCATTTTCAAAATCTCGGAAGGTTTCCGAATCCGCTGCTATAGAATATTTTGAAAGGCAATGCATCTGAAAAAAGAGTGATAATTTTTACACAAAATACGAGGTTTAATATTGCCTTTTTTGTTATCAACTACAAATTTTTGCTCTATTTTATACTGAGGTATTTTTATTAATCATTTTCGAATTTGAAATACGATTAATGATGTCCAACAAAGAGCTTCACTTTTCCAGGAATTTCCTTAAAATATCAAATTTTGGAATTTCTGCTGTTTTCAACGAGAGTTCAAATTGTTTCCTCGATTCCTTGTCTATTTTCTGGAGAATAATGTTCATTAACATGATATCAGAAATTTTATTCTGTTCATATTTAAATACCTTAAGTGCTCTAATGTTTTAATTAACACAGTCCATTAAAGCACGCAGCTCCTTAGCTGACTCGCTGTGAATTTTATCATAGTTTATGATTTCCAACACATGACAGTTTATCAGTTGACGCTGATTTTCACATCTATCTGATAATGCTTTGAAAAGCGAATGAAAATTATCGCTAGATGACTCTAACAGCTTGGTTTCTCCTTTTAGAGATGCACGCAGAAAATACAGTTTTTGCGAATCATTCAATTGATCATTGTTACTAATCAAATTAGTAAATCGATTTTTAAAATTAGCAAACTCTTCAATTATTCTTGAGAATTCAGGCAAGCGGATTTTAGCTTTACTATTATCATTCAATACAACCTTTGTATTTTAATTACCTTCCTCGACCTACCTCGGTTTCATCAATGTGTGCATTTATTTGCTCGATGTCCTGCTGGATAGTTTTCAACTTTTCAGAAGTTTCTATACTCAAAGACAGGCCAAGAAACTAACAGCAAATAGGCTATACTTCCGGCGCTGCACGGATGAATGACGTAGTTGGTGTTTCTACGCATTTTCAGGTTACTTTCTATTAGAATTCGCCAACAACCAGAAGTATATTTTCTTTGCTTCGTGTGCGCCAATGTTTCGTTCTCAAAGCGAAAAGAGAAAGATGCTTGGATCGATTTTTTAACTATTACATTGTTTTTAAGTACATAATTTGTGCATTATGAATTAAAGGAAGCCTGAGAAATATCTATAGTAGACACTTGATACTATATTTAAAATTGTATACAGCAGAAGATTCCATGCAAAAAAAAAAAGAATTTTGAACACCAAACATGATTCATGTTGTTGTTTTGAAATAAAGGATACATAATTTTTTTAATAATTAAAAGGAAATTTAATAAAAAACTAAAATATTTACAATGAATAATGCTCGAATAATAATATATTTACAACTCAAATTTTAAATTATATATTCAGTAAAACTTTTTTTTCACTCTTCTAATACGGAGTTTTGAGAAGTTAAGGTATGTACATTGAATGTTTTATATTATACGGCATAACCGAAAGCTTCATATTCTATTTTAAATATTTTTCTTAGCACTCTTATAATAATTTTCATTGCATGCAAATATTTTTTTGGATAAACTTGAGCACAAATGAATCCGTTAAATCTAGAGTTTAACATTTAGTTTTTATAGATAAAAAGATTGAGCGAAACATATAAAATGTAAAAAATAATATGCTGTGTTATATGCTGCCAACACCAAGAGGGATTATTCGCCAAATGTGAGTTCCGAAGAGACAGAGAAAAAAAGCCGAATGCTCCCAAGGTCATCTTGGTCCTCGTCATTTCCGACAGAAAGCGGGAATAAAGATTTAAAAAATTAAATAGCATACGTTTTGAAAATATATCTTTATTGTAGAGAATATCGGTTTTTGTTTTTAAAGCAAAATTCTGTTGAAATATGTCAATTACTTTTAAAAAACATTAGAATAATTGCAGGACTGTTTCACTTGGCGGAAGAATACCATCCATAGCTTCCACTGTATAACATTCTTGAGTTGTCTTGGACTACAGTTCACAATATTCCTCTGAAATTTTATCCAATTGGGTTTGAAGTTGTTCAAGCTTTTTGAGTTTCACTTGTAGTTCAGTCATATTAGTATGCTTTGACACTATCTTTTCCGAAGTGAATGTCTCTATTCTAAAAGTTCCTTTAATGGCGCCTTTCACAAGAGTTAACTTTTTTTCATTAACTGCCTAGCAATCATCGTTTTCGCTAGAGTTTTTGCTCATCTCTCCGGCAATACTCTCGGACCAATGTTTCTGTCGTCAATTAGGACTGTAAACAGGTTTTGATGAAAAACAAATTTTTCTTGAAATGTTTATCCTATTTATTCGTTTCGTGCATCCGCTTTCATCGGGTTACAATATTAGACTACTTACATTATTTCAATTTTTTTACAGATGGCACAAAAGGGCGCTCTTGTTAGCCATGACGTAGCAGAACTAAAAATTGCATATTTATTTCATTTCACTTTGAGGGAACGTGCCACCGAAAAATATGGAACCTTTTGATGAAATAAATTTTATCACTTTTAAGATGATCAACATTTTACAGCTAATTCCAGGCAGAGTGAAATTTTAAAAATTATTATAAAACTGACAATTTTTACGATTTTCAATGCCGATGTAGGAACGGAAGATATCAAAGAATTTCTTTTCTTTTTTCCCTCGTTTATTTTCTTACCAATTCGCAACTTTTCCGAGGTATAGCGACATAAAAAAATTCGGTCCACTCTAATATATATATTCTTACAAATGCATTTACACATATATTTGTTAAATGCAAGTAAATTAATGGATAATCAATTGAGAAAACTTACCCTTTCCGGCTTGACATTGCAAAAAACTACTTTCGTCAGACCTGCATAGCTCCTGTGGTTATGAAACTCAGGAATCATCCCAAGGTCTGAATTGACCATTGGGGACAAGGGAGTTTAGCATTGGTCGCCCGGGAGCCCTGTTGTCCAGTGGAGTGAGAGAAAGGCGGAGCTCCAACCATTAAGGTAGGGACGAAAACGGTTGTGTTGAAGTTGGATGGAGGAGAGCGGTGAAGAACTGATTTAGGAAGTCTCGAAGTGATTTCACACTCCGGAGCGCAGAAAGATCTGTGCGATCATCTCTGATTTAAAGTCCCGAATTGATTGGGACTTTGACAACGAGAACTGAAAATCAGCATTATTACGAAATCTCGGTTCATCGAATTTCGAGCACTCCTTGTAGTCTCGTGCTTAGGCTGTGACCCAGATAGGGAAACTAGCCTGGAACTCCATCTCTTTGGAATTGTGACTCGATCGAACTTTAATGTCAAACGAGCTGCGAACTCGAATGAAAGAACTTTGTAAATAATCACTTACTCTAGATTGCTTACACAAGAATTTGTTATTTATATTGTACTTTAAATTATAGCTGTGTAAAATAAAAGTGCTTAGGTGAACCTAAGCATTGCATTTATTTGGTCGCTCATAGGCCAAGACACCACATAAAGAGTAGGGAAACCTCCCCAGACTGCACAACAACGAGGTCTTTCGCAGTGACTCAGGAAGGGGCCTCAAAATAATCATACCTACAGAGAAATTCGACCACAGGCCGGCGGAGACGGCCTAACAAAGCCCTCAAGGAGTCTTCGACCCCATAATCATCCTCCAGGAGACCCAAGAACAAGGGACTTGTTATCATCATCCTAAGTAAAGAAACGGGTGTTAACCCGGCAATTTTTGCATTTGTAATTTTTTCGGATATTTCACTAAAAAACTTACTGTGGTGCAATGTTAATCAATTTATTCACAAACTGGGTGGGAATATACAAAGTAATCTTTAAATGCAGTAAAAAAGTTTTTTGAATAAAATTACCCATTTAAAATATTTTGAATTTATTTTAATAATAAAACATTTCTAATAGTTATATTTATAATAAAAATTAGTTGAAAGTCAATGTTAAGCATTTTCATTGATAATTTTAAAGATATGTAAAAAAAATTCAAATAAACAAGAAATATATCGAAAGGAAAAACAAAAATGTTTCTCGAACAAAATATGACATTCAAAAACAATCAGATTCAACATATATTTTGAAGTTCAGGAACAGCATAGAATCCTCTTCTGCATACAAGATTTGGATTGTTAATGTGCACTACCACATCCCAAAGATACTCCATCACATCTGGTTTGTTGGGCCATTTCCATCATTTGACTTTCCGCTGCATGGAACTGATTTTCACCCCACATTCTGTAACACTGACAGCTTTTCCAGGGAAGAATTCTCCCTCATAATGGAAAACTACATGTTCATCAACTTCTTCAGAATACTCCTTCAAATGTAACGCATAATAGAGCGATGTTCGACCTTTCGTAACCGATGTTGTTTCAACTTCATTAATCTCTTAGATTTGATTCATCATTAATTCTTCCCCGTCAACAACACAATTATCTTGAATCACTGCTACATCTTGGTCTTCTCTTTCGCTTGACGATTCTGCAAGTTTTCTCTAACTCTTCTTTTTTCTGGTGAGAGGGGTGTTTAGAAGTTGTTGGATTAGATTGTATAAGAATGATATCATGTGAAATACATTCCGCTGCCTCAACATTCATTTTTTTCTACCAACTCGTTTCTTTTACCCTCCCACCTGCAGTTACGGGACAGTAATCCATATACCTTAAAGCCACGAACTTCCTTTTATACACCCTGGGCATACCTGTAGCAAAACTAAACACAGTTCTCTATAATAATGCGGTTAATAATAAAATGACAAACACAAAAACTAAAAAAATCGTCAGGCGTTACTTTGCACCGCACATTTTCATGGTCCAAAGAAACCCTCTTTGACGGTGCAAAGTTGCTCCGCATCAGAAAAAAAAAATAATAATTCTCACTAAAACAATTGTAATTTAAATTCAAAGCAATTGAATAAAAGTTATGTTTATTGTCTTTAATATCAAAATGCACTTACCTTTAGAATTGCCATATGTTCTTCACCAGAGACAGATCTTTCCAACATTAAAATGTTCGAAGAAAAAGTAGCTCATTTTCTCTTCCTTCTGTAACTTCCAGAATGTTTGTCATACGCGTTTAAGGAATCAAATAAACTATTTAGTATTTCGAAGAAGCTAGAAAAAAAATCTCAATCCCGTACGCCTAATCAGTTCATCACTTTTTTACTTTTCACAAAATTACTTCTACTGGTACAAATTACCTCCAAGAATTTAAAGTAACCCCGTTTTACGGTAAGCTTAATTTTTTGATACAGAAATTATGTTTCAGATATAAAATGGGAAATGTACAGAAATTCTTAAAAATGGGCTATTTTAATTTTTAATTTTGTGTAGCATAACATTTTCTAAAAAAATTAAGAAAACGATCCAAAATTTCTAAAAACCCGACCAATATTTAAAAATGTCCACGTTACTTATAACATATAATTTGCCACTCGTGATTATTCTGTGACAAAAAGAATTTCTCTATTGTGAGTTTCCACTGAAAACAAAATCGAAAGGATAATTCTCGTATAATTCAGGAAAGGTAAAGCTTCTGTTGTTAAAATGTTATTGCTTTAGCTTTGGCGAAAAGAGTTATTTTTATTTGTAATCTGGGGAGGGGATAATTTAAAATGTGTCGGATAAGTATTTATGGATAGCCAGAAGGATAATTCATGTAGTGATTGTTTATTCTATTTAATATTTTCATTTCACAATCTAGCTAATTATAAGATATCCTCATGCAGAGGGAAAAAGGTGGGCATAGAACAACGAAATTGGATTCATAAATATAATTGGGGATTGGGTGGGGTTTACCAGTTGTATAAAATGCATGAAACTACCTTAACAGCTCAGGAAAAATAAATGGTGGTATATTTTATTTGCAAATGTACTAAATATAGTTGTTGTTTCTGGATAATTATTGCATACAGGAACTCACAGGAAAGATAACCAACTTACTCTTCTGGATATTCGTGTAGAAATTATAATTATCCTTTTACGAATTGAGGCGTAAACGAATGGATTTTAAACACGACCAAAAGTTACCGGTTATATATCGCAGTTGAAAAGTGATAATCTTTTCCTTATTGTAAAAAATTGTGTAAATATGCATAATGTGGAGACAATACAAGATTACAGTGCAATAAGGGAAAAAAAAGGGTATTTTATTTGAACTACTTCCCAGAGTGCCATAAGATACCGTTATAAAGCTTTATTTTCTGCACTTTTTGTGCAAAATATATTTTTTATTCATTTAAATTCGTCAATTTTCAATTAAATTCATATATGTGCTTAGTTATAAAAATATTTTTAAGAATAGTTTGCTTATTATTCAGTCTGATCACGACTGTTATCCATTTGTATGTCTAGTGTAATGAACTTAATAAGTGGTGGCCATTGTTGCCAATTGGGAACATTAAAAGTTTTATCCATATTTTAATGATTGATATCTAATGAGTGATTAAAATTTAACCTGGATCTGAATTTGGTCTCTAAAGCATATTTTGTAAAAAAATATTGAGACAAAAGAGTCAAGCCTAAAGTATTATCATTCCGCGATGTTTCTGATCTGATATAGGTTCGAATATCTTTTTTCGTGGAGTGATTCGCCTCGCTTAAAACAGATTCAATCTCATTGATCACCTGACATTATTAATTCAACTATTGTTTTCAAGTTTTTATTTACTGAATTTTTTTGACGTACTTGCAGATTTGTAAAACATGCATTAGGAGGTCTTAATGATTAACTCTTTTGAATTTAATGGTTTATAAGAGAAAGAAAAAGAAAGTGCATAATCACATCATAGAAAGAGCTTCCGTGGTCAGTTCTTTTTGTGGCTGGACATGAATGCATTCATTTCGATTAGTAGCCAGCATTAGTTTTGCTGCAACAAAAAGGAACTTTAATTTGATGGTAGAAAAGATAACAAATATTAAAAAATAGGCTGATATCTTTATAGTTACTTTTAAAAGCTGAACAGAAATGATCATTAGATTGGTAGATTTTTAGAAATTTGTGCCAGTTTGAAAACGCTAGAAAATTTGCATATTAAATCATATCTATTTCTGGAGCACTTCGTGTACAGTCGAATCTCGTATACCGCGGGAGATACGTTCCGCGTTACAGGAATTTGCGTTTATGGGACATACGTTGTCGGACGAACTTATGCGAGGTCAAGATTATCTCTAATTTGTAACTGTGCATAATCCCAACCATACGTTACTTTTTTAATCTGTCAGTTTCATTTTTCATATATAATCCAGCAGGAAATTGTATGCATTTACTTTTATAAACAAATAATAAAAAGCTAGGAAAATTCTCAATTTATCCTAAAGCGTTATATAAGTTTGTTTATGGTGCTGTATGATAACTAGTCAAAATTTGTTCACTGCGTTATACGAATTCACTTTAAACGGAAACGCGTTATTCGAGAATCCACTGTGTATAAGGGAATGACAACTCTTACATTCAGAAACAAGAAATGACCCAAAAGATATTTCTATGGATTTCATATGCACATTTATAAAATTATAGTAATGAAAGTTTCATTCAGAATCATATGATAAACAATTTAATTAATACTTAAAGATTTATATTTTTCTAAATAATGTATTCATATAAAATAAAAGTGATGCTACATAATATACAAAAAACAGGAACTATTTCTTTTTCTTAAATATTACAGAAAAATTGTTAAAATATTTGTTAAGCCCAACTTAGCAATTTAAGAGAGAGATGAAGCCTAAGGATATTGGCTAAGCACCATATTATCCATTCCTGGGCGTAGAAAAAAACATTATTATTCACCTGTATGTATGTTTCCATCTGTATGTCCGTTTACTTGATACAAAATTATAATAGAATTTTTTATACTATTACTCATTAAATATCAATATGGAAATTTTTGCATAAGTATAATAGAATATAAATACACTGATGCTGTCAAATAACTCGCAGTGTACTGGGAATCATGAAATACCTTGGAATAAACGTATTGAAATAAAGCCCTACATTACGCCGTAATTTCTTGATATTTAATTCGAATAATGTTTGAATCCATGGTCATAATTTCTGGTCATTTAGCAATTCATATCTTCAGCAATGTATTCGCATAATTAAAACTGTATGTAAGTGTGGTGGAGCATGAGATCGAGCGCATTGTATTTTCCTGGCCTCCGAATTCTCCGGTCTTAAGTTCAATCGAGAATCTCTGGTACTACCGAAATCATATTGTTCGCTTCCTCGTTCGTCCACCATATAGTCTCCAGGACCTATCAGCTATACTATTCAGAGATTGGGCAGGCCAAGAAGTGGGAGCTCCTCTTCCGATTGAACTGCAAGTACTACCTCAAATGCTGCTTAAATATAAGAGACATTTCTGACAAACTTAAATGCAATTCAAATAATAATAAATAAAATTAGAGTAAAATCTAGGAACATTGCAATTTTAAAACAGACGAAATAATACCGACCAGTACATGTAGAGTCCAGCTGCCTATTATTACGTTAAATTCAAAATTAAAAGAAATATCATAGAAGAATGGGAAAAATCTTGTCTTAATAATTAATTTGATTCAGGGAGACGTATTAGAGGATTTGTTGAGCACGTGTATTGAAAAATTTTAACTTAAAATATTTTTTTAATTTTTATCCTAACTGGGCATGAACCATTTCCTTACCATCGCTTAATCGTTTCAAAATTCTTAACTCACCACTTTATATAAGTAGGAAAATAGGGGATGCAGATCACTACGTTTTTGATTGCATCCACACAGAAAGGTATCATTTTAAAAAAAACATCAAATATTTTTTTAAGATAGTGGTTTAAATATTTACTCTTTAGCAAAAATGCGACTTTTAAAATTCGGAAGATATTCCATATAAGTGGTAACATATGCAATATACTTTCCCAAGTGTATCATGGGCATAACTGACTTTCTTTCTTTTTCCTCTTCTAAATTGTGTTACAGAATTCGAGGTTTCCTCTCCCCCAAATTGTGTTATAGAAATCGTTTAGTTGTTGTTTCCCTTCTTTCACAAAATTGTTTTTTTAGCTTTTCTCCTGTCTGTCTTCTTTAAATTATATCTCAGACTTCGTTTTTTTTTTTACTATTGTCTTTCTTCCCGTAAATTGGACGTTCCTGGCTTAGATCTCGAAGTTATCTGAATTTCAGTAAAGTTAAATAATGGAAAAAGATACTTTTATATGTTGTGTATTTTCCACCTTCCTCTCATGTGGACACGTATGTTAAATGTTTTGATTGTTTAGACGGATTTGGATTTTTTGATAAAATTTTCATTTGGGGTGATTTTAATTTATCTATATATGATGATTTCTGTAATCACAATAACCCAATTGTTTCTTAATTCTCCAATTTTATGAATCCTTTTAATGATTTGATTTTGAATAATGTAGATTTTAATGATATTTCTGTCAGGCACAGCGATAACCCTTTGTGTGTGTGTGTGTGGTCCCTGAAGACAAACAACATCCTGCTCGGTCAGTTTCCATGAGTTTTGTACCTGCCCACCTAAATAAGAGGAATGTGAATATCTTTAGACTTGATTTTAAAAGGGCAGATTTTTTAACTATGTGGTATTTGTTCCGTGAAATTGATTGGAATTTTTTACTTGATTTTAATGACATAAATGATGCAGTTTTTAGCTTTTATAATACGATGTTTTCAGCAGACCTATACCTTCTAAAAAAATGCTACTTTGCGATTTCCCTTCTGGTACTCACTGGAAACAAAGAAATTAATAAAAAAGAAATCCACGGTCCGTAAAATAGCTTAAAAAGGTGTTAATTCTGATTTATTTGATGAATTTAAATCTTTACGATCTTCTGTTAAGTATAATATCTAAAAGGATTACAACACGTACCTACAGCACACGGAAAATAATCTAATTTCGGATCCTAAGAAATTCTGGTCTTATTTTAAAAATAAAAACATAAATTCTTCTGATAGCTTATTCCATAATAACGTGCGTTATGAAAATGATGGCGATATTGCAAATGCTTTTGCTGATTATTTTAGTTCTGTATTCAAGCTTAGCACAGACTTGATGAATGCAAAAGCAACTGCGTCGGTGATCTTGTTAAAATCGAAAGCGTTACCTATGATGATATGGTTTTGGCTATCAGGGAATTGAAATCATCCCTAACTGTGGGTGTTGATAATATACCTTCTTTTATTATTAAAGGATGCGAAAAGGTTTTGATTTATCCCCTTATTGTTTTGTTTAACCTGTCGTTGAGAACAAAAGTGTTTCCTGATGTCTGGAAGCAAACAAGAATTATTCCTGTTTTTAAAAAAGATGATGCACAGAATTGTGAAAATTATCGGCCTATTGCTATTTTAAGTCCTTTTTCTAAGAGCTTCGAAAGTATAATCCATAAAAAGCTTTACAACAGAGTTAAAAACCTAATTTCTACATCTCAACAAGGGTTCATACCGAAGCGCTCAACAGCTTCTAAATTATTCTGCTTGATAGATAAAATTATTTCCTCATTTGAATCTGGTCCTCAACTTGATGTTATTTATACCGACTTTTCTAAGTACTTTGACTCTATCGATTTTGGCATTCTTTTAAGAAAGTTACATGGTATTGGTTTTCATGTACACCTGATTGATTGGTTTCTTTCTTACTTATGTAATCGAACACTCTATGTTTATTTTAATAATGCTGTTTCTCATGAGTTTGCAAGTACTTCCGATGTCCCACAGGGCTCAAATCTTGAACCTATACTTTTTATTTTATTCATTAATGATCTTACTTGTGTTTTTAAGTACTCTGAATGTCTTTTATTTGCAGACGACTTGAAATTGTTTAGTTCAATACGTTCTGATTTAGATTCTTTTCTTTTACAAAGATATATTGACTGTCATTTTAAGTGGTGCACAGACAACAGATTACACCTGAACATTGAAAAATGTAGTGTTCTTAGTTACACTCGAAACGCTCAACCTTTGAATCATGTATATAAAATTTACAATCTTGTTTTATCACGCTCAAATACGGTCACTGATCTTGGGATAATCTTTGACACCAAACTGGATTTTTCCCAACACATCGATACCATAATCTCTAAGACATATTGCAGGCTTGGAATTCTTAAGCGCAGAACCAGAGAATGTTCCAGTGAACTTAGTCTGAAGGTCTTGTACTGCGCTCATGTCCGATTCAATGTGGAATACTGCAGTATTATCTGGGAGCCCAATTACCGAAACGAAATTGAAATTATTGAGCGAATACAAAGCAACTTCTTGAGATATTTACTTTACAAGAAGAATGGATTTTACTTGCAGGATGTATCTTCTTCTCTCCTACGTACTATTTTTAATATGCCCACTTTATGCTCCAGGCGAGATGTTTCTTGCGTTTTTTTCTTTTACAAAGTTATTAATGCTTCAATTTATTGTAATAATATAATGAGCTCTATAGATTTCGCTGTGCCTGCCAGATTTTTAAGAAGCCAAAGTTCCTTTCCAAATTTTTACTTAAAAGCTTAATTATATCCTAATAACACAAGACGCTCTGCAATATTGTTACGATATCTTCACGATATTGTACGGCATTCAGAATACCGGACAACATCGTAGAGATATCGTGCAATATCTTGTGCTAATAGGGTATTAACAGGTTCTCTTTATATAGGTTTTATAAAAATTTTAACAAGTTCTCTGATGAACTTGACATTTTTAATATGTTTCTTGGTGCTTTTAAATCGAAATGTTTGCATCTTTGTAATACTTGATGTGTTTTATTTTGCCTTTTTACAACATTTTAGATTTTTATGCGTTTTGATTTTCCATGTTCTTGTGTCATCGACCATTTTTCAATGTCCTTTATAGGTTTTAATTTTGGTACTCTGTTTTTGGCGCCGTGTTTTAATTTATTCTTATCTTAAGTGTTGCAATTTATTTTTTTCTAAAGTGTGTATTTACGTTATAAACTTTTAAACTCCTAGTGTGTTTTTAGAAGACTCGGTACTTGCGTTTTTTGACTTTTTAACCCTTGCCTTTTGGAAATGGTCTTTTAATTTTTTAAAAAGACTTTTAGTATCATAGTGTGTTTTTGTGATTATGTGTTTTCGTTTTTAATTATTTATACGTTTGCAAAAATTTTATGATTTTGTGTATTCTCTGTGTTCAACTTTTTGTTTTCTCGTGCATATTTTGTGTTTACTCTTTGTGGTTTTTGTTCTTTGTGTGTTTGTTGTGTGTTTATAACACTCTGTAAATGGAGTTTTCTCTGTAGTGTGCTTTTCTTTAAATAAATAAATAACTACTTATTAGATTTTATAAAATTTTCATTTCTTGTTTATTTTATGTATGTTTCTTCATTTTCTACGCTTATTTGTATTTATTTATTATTTATGTGTTTAATTACTTATTACGTTTGCTGTTCGTATTTTATTATATTTATACTCACATTTGCATTTTGTATTGCATCTATTTTACTTACATTTTTTGTATTGCATTAATACATTTTTGTATTATATTGTATTGCTTTAATATTAGTATTGGATTTTTTCTTCCCGCCGTCTCGTCATATGCTTTACACCTATTGGCCAAACAGGGTTGGCGTGACCAATAAAAGAAATATGCAAGACTACATTTTGTTCATCTACAGATCTTTTAATTCTGCTCTTAATGAAATTCACAGAAAGCAGAATTAAAAAATATCTTGAGGAGCTTTTTTTCTTTAATGTGACTGTAATTTATAACTAATCATATTTGGTTCTCTCAGCATAAACCATTGTTTTTGTATACCTTTAGTCCAGACACCCTGTAGATGCTCTTTTCACAGCATTTTGTAGTTATTCTAGATATTAACTAGTTGTCACATTAATGTGACTCAATTCTGTATAAGTCTTAGATTGCGGTATGAAAATAAGTAGAGAAAAAATTGCAGGCAAATTATCACCTTTAACTTCGATCATTATTTAAAAGAAACTTGAAACTCAGAGTTATTCAACTCCAGAGTTAGATAATGTTTCCGTCAGAATATCGTTAGCATGGGCAGATTTCAAAAACTTAACACTTATAATTTTTAGAATGCTTATTACAAAAAATAATGGACATCAAAGATATAACGGGTTAAGAGGAAACGATTGAAAAATACTTAGATTCACTGAGACTCGATTTTCAAGAAATGTAAGATTTCAGGTTTTAGAAATATTATAAAAAATGTTGATTTCTGTTGACTTAAGTTTTTTATTTTTACATTACAACTTTTTTAAAGAAACCTTCAAGTGATTCATACCTTTGAAGAGCTTCAAGAACACAAAATTTATTGCTTGCCATGCAGATGCATTCCACTCGTGATGTAAGGAAATATTCATTCCTAACAGCTATCTAAAAAGCAAGTAAACATTTTAATTCCCTTTCGTTAATCGACATTTACAGAAAAGGATAGTAAAGTTAAATTTTAAATAATAATATGCATGCAATTGTAATAATAAACTTATGTTTACTGAGCAATTCATAAGTGTATTTCTCAAAACATCAAGCAGCAAGAATTATTGACTTCAAAATTATTATTTTTTGATATTATTTTATTTTTACTTTTATAAAAAAAAATACATGCTCATGAATATGTTGTTCATATTTTTATATAATTCAAGACGCTTTAGTTTATCTGGTTTGACAATTACTTCAAAAACATTAATTTCGTTCTGAAAACTAGCTGTAACTTAGTTATGAATCTATTTATTTTCGGTAAGTTGAAATCGAATATTACTGCTAAAGACCAAGAAATGAATTGAAAAATGCAAAAAAAAACCAGTTTGCTGAAAATATTAGAATTTAAACTAAATGTTGATCCTTAAACATAATGAAAATTCGCTTAGTGTTTTACGGCTAATGAAGTTAATAAGTTATACCTCCGAATTCAACTGTTAAAAAAAATGTTAATGAGAATGACATTCTAAAAATATAAGGTACATTAAAGACATTTTTTAATTTGATAATATATGCTTCTAACTAAAATTACATTAAAAACATATTATTTAGCTAGATATAAAACATAAATAAATAAAATTAATTGCTATAGATGTTTGCACACAAAAATTATCAAAATTTCCATTTTTCTTTCGAAATGCACAAATACATATATTTAGAAAATATAAAGGTCATAGCACCTCCAAATTCAATTGTTAAAAAAATGTTAAGGAGAATGACATTCTAATACGGGGAAAAAAACTTTAGCGTTTAAACTGTAAAATGAAATCTTTAATGGTGAACTTCTTGGCTAGAAAAATACATCCCTCCTAAAAATAAAAGCAAATGTGTGTGTGTGTGCATTTCTTGGCGCTTTACATCTCACACCAAGAACTAATTATTTTGGCATAGAAATTATTTTGGCATTTACTTTGAAATAGGGGAATGTGCACCTAGGAGAGGATTTTTATAATTTTAAATAATTGAAAATTAAGAAACTTTAGTTGATTGGAAAGTGCATATCAAATCTAATTATAATACATAAATGAATAATAATAATAATATAATAATAATAATAGCATAATTTTATAACTACAGATATTTTAGCTCCGAAAATAAAGAAAATTACCTTTTCTTATTAAAAGCCTAACTAAAATCATTCACAGCTTCAGAATTTCTCAACCATCTAATTATAATTATTACAGACATAAAATATATCTCTTATGAAATCTAATATAATAAATAAAATTACTTCTATTAATTACTAATCTTTCACCAAAAAATTTAACGTTCTGGAGCAACAAAGATCTTTCTATCTTTCTTAGCTAAAATGTCAATAGGAAATCCTGGCTAAAAAGCAATAGATCCGAACTGAAAGCGAATCATATATATATATATTAAATGGAAGCGCGGAAGCGCATGCTATTTAAATGTTTGGTGGAAGAATGAAATGTGTTTGAATTCATTTCAACAGTTGAAAGTATTATAATATTTAAAAAAATAACTTTCCTAAAAATGTTACATGGCATATATATTTCATCCATAGAAAATATAATTTTTTTGAGTTGTGTAATGGCATAAAAATTATTTTTCTGGTTCGAAACCCGATTACATTGAAGAAACATCGGGTAAGAGGCTACGCTGCACATTATGTCAGTCGGAGTCACATGTAGTACTCCTGTCTTATGTAGCGAGGAATTCTAGCGAGGGTATGCCGGTTCACGTGCAATCTTTAAAATCTTATGATAGTTCATAATTATGAGATCCTTCTCAAAATAGTCTTCGTGTTGTTACTAAATGGAACGTAAATATAACCCATCAATCACTAAAAAACGCTAACATTTTGCTTAATTTTTAATTAATTTAGATTGTAATTAAATTTTTGAGAAATAACATTCCGAGGTCCACATTTCTTTTCTCACAAATATATTTGTGCTATATTTGGTAACTCTAAGAATGGTTTATCCTGTAAAGCGACAACAGCAGACACAAACACATACACACGTTCACCTTTTCTCTTAGAGAATTTTACTTTTTAAATTAATATTCTACGGTTAAATTCTGAATGCCTGAACCATGTGAGACTGCATAAATAGTTTCTAACCGAAAAATTGGCATTTCCAGTTTAAATGAAGGTATACGCCTAGTTTGAGAATCCATTTCGAAAAAAGTGACAATTTTTTAAATGTTATCTAGAAATCTTTCTTTATTGTGCATCTCAAATCAAAAAGAGATTACGCAATAAAGATGGAATTTTACTGGGAACAGTAA
Organism: Araneus ventricosus; assembly: GCA_013235015.1. Taxonomy (NCBI): domain Eukaryota; kingdom Metazoa; phylum Arthropoda; class Arachnida; order Araneae; family Araneidae; genus Araneus; species Araneus ventricosus. The sequence goes on along the minus strand of BGPR01000817.1, from coordinate 126,532 downwards.
ATAAAATGCTATTGCACAAAAAATCAATCACTAAGTTATGTAAGTTTTTTCATAAAGTTGCCAGAAAACTACCTCTGTACTATAAACTAAAACAAGATATTTTTCAGTCTTCATTCCCATTATACTATTCTAAAGTGCAAGCGAATTCATTCGTAAATTTTTATATATTTTGGTATTTGTATATAGCAATTGTTATTCAAAGAATGACATCCATTATAGAAACTCTTATATATCTGGCGGTGCTTGAATATATTTAATAGATAAATATGAGCATTCGATGCATAATTTTTAAAAAATCGATCCGGATTATAAGAAATTCGATTCAAGCAAATATTATCATTGATAAAAGTAATATCTCATAAATAATTTTTTGTAAGTATTCCCACCCAAAGGACTTTCTAAAGGAATGCATATCTTTTTCCATGTATATTGAATGCAACTTGTCAAGAAAAAACAATACAACTTTCAGTTAGATAATCTTGGATGCCACTTTTATTTCAAGTATTCTAAGAAAGGGGTTTTTAATACTATATTTGAATATATATAATAATTTTGAATTTCTTACAAAAGATACATTCGCACAGTACCCCTCGGATATTTCAAATAAATAAAAGCGTATTTCAGTACTACACAGCATATCTTTAGAATGAACAGAAAAAAGTGCAAAAAATTGTAAAAGTTTCTCCAGATCATACGTAACAAATAAACTGAAAAATGTAAAAACTATTCCAAAACGCATTTCAACTGATTAATAGCCATATACAGTTTAAGAACTATTTACTTTACGAAAATCTTTTGAATTATCTTATTAAACGATACTTTTTTCCTTTATATACTTATATTATAATTTTTATTACGTTAAAAATGTCAAAATGAGAAATTCAGAAACCAAAAGAAATGTACATTAATCTGATAAGAATCTAAATATTGACATTATGTATTTTTTTCAGGAGCAAACTTGTGCATTCTTTATTCATTTGCAGATTTTATTAATTGGTTTTATTAAATAAATTATTCCCAAAAATAGTTTTTTCTAAAGTGAAAGCTAGAAAATTATACCAATACCCGAAACTTGAAACTCCTTTTATAAACACTTACTAAAGAGAAATTTTTAATGTCACTTATTTTACTATTTGGAATCTGCAACATTTTTTAGAGATTTTAAATCTCTTAAATGAAAATATTTCTCTTTATCCTTTCAAAATTTCGTTTTCAAAATTCTAAACTCAATGTAAAATTTTACTCTGCAAATGTACTATAAAAATTTAATATAATATCACTATGGTACTCACTCACCACTTTGCAAGTCTCGATGGAAAAATATTATTTTCCTGTGCTTGTGAGTGTAGTTTGAAATAAACTGTTTGTATCACTGCAAGATCTTTATGTATTTTATCAGATGTCTCAGTTACCATTTATATTGCTTCTCCATGAATTCGGTTCGAAATTGAGGTCATAAATTTGGTGTAACTTTCTCAATACATTTTTATTTATTTATATGCTTCATGTTTTCATGACAAGCTGGTAAAATACTTTTATTGCAGTATTATAAGTTATGTTATTACTTGCTTCAAATCTTTCATTTTTATGGGATCAAGTATTTGTGGCCAATAGAATCGTTTATATTTTTCATAATTGCTTTGATTCGAAACTTTTTCAGATTACATTCACACATTTCTGAAACAGTTTTAGTTTGAGAGAAACAAAAGCTATTTTGTAAAAAAATATTTCATAAAAATAAAAAGTGGCAAGATGTTTGTCAAAGATGCATGGAAACACTTAACATGCTGTAACAAGATCAATACTCAGTATAGTGAAATCTGTGATATACTTTTTTTTCGAACCTGCACACTTTAATTAATCTGTTATTGTTCCAAAAAGAAATTGAACTTACAAAATAATATTTTCCGTTTAATATCACGAAATAAAATAATAATTATATAGTTATTTATTTTCGCTTCGAGTTCCTTATATGTTGCTTTTACTAAAGCCTCAATATTTAGAAAGAAAAGGAGAAAGGATGCTATGATGATTCATGAGACACATTTCAGACCTTCAGACTAGTTAATAGACCTCCCTATTAACACAGCAATACCCTCTTAACATCCACAGAATACCCACAAATATTTCAAAGCCGGAGATTGGCGTCGCTGGGTATTTATTTATCAGATAACGCAATTTTGCTTAGAAACAGGCTAAAATTGCAATTTTAGATATCTATATCATTCAATTTGTCTTTGGGATTATTTTGCTCTTTTCAACCCAATAATTTATTATTATTTTGAAAAATAAAATCTTCAACTTGGCGTTATTATTTTATGAGAAAATACGTATTTTCACCAATTGCGAGATTTTTTTTACTACTACGGAAAATGTTCTGCTGCTGAAATGACGTCAATTGGGGGAAGGCGCAAAGAAGCATCTGAAAATATCCCCCTACCCTCATTTATTGCGGTGGGCATTCCAAAGTGTTTTAGAATTTTAGGGCCACGAAAGTCTTTTCTCGCCCTTTCTGGTAAGGGGAGAGAAGCTTTCCCAAAGGATCGTGTACAATCCTGAAGTGTGGAGTGATTCACTTCGCTGATGAATTGGAACTGTCATGAGACTAAGACTGTTAATATTAATTACACTTTTTATTGGAGCATTTTAACTCAAAAACTGTTTTGTTTTAATATAGAATTTTCTAAAATTTTATTCAATATGTAAGTTAATACAAAATTTCGTTCTAAGCTTTTTTCCTGTAAAACGAATTTTGACTATTAATTGGATATGTTTGATTGTTAATTGGAAGATTAATTATTTTATTTAAAAAGATTGCTTATACTAATTCAGTAAGAATATTTAGAAAAATGTTTTTTTTAATAAAACAGAAATTATATCTTCTTATTAACGCATTTTAATAAGAAGATATTATTAATTATATTGTGTTAATTATATTATAATTGTGTTTATTAATTATATTATATTTTAAAAAGTTATATTTTTTTAAAGTGTCATACTACATTGCAGTGAAGCTCAGACACAGAATTTGACAAGATATATTTGAAAGTATAGCATAATATCACGGTCTAAAGAAATTTTAGCGCCTACAGCTTATCGAAGATATCTAGTACATAATTAATAGTACAGTAGAGTCTCGATTTTTCGAGTTTTCCACAAATCCGAGTTAGTGAAAAAATCTGTTTACCTCCCAAATAATGACCAAAGCATACACAACACGTGAAAGAATTACTACATCTGGTTTTATTGTTGTTCGACGGGTCATATGTCCACTGCGCACCCCGAAGCCACCTACAGAAATGCTCCCTCCCAAAAAAACGGGATATATACAAGATCGATATATAGGAGCAATGTGTTTCAACAAGAAACAGTTGACAATTATTTTAAGATATAATTAACCTGTTACTATAAGCAATTATGTTACAATATATAAGTACATTTTTCATTTAAACATATTACACTGAAATTTAAAAATTGCTTTTATTTCCATTTATTTATTTATTAAATTTTATGATTTCGATAACTCGATTTTTTGATAGTTCGAGGTAGGCCCGGCCCCGTCCACCTCGAATTATCCAGACTCTACTGTATAGACAAATTAAGGTTGGAGACGGAAATAATTATTATAAATCTAACTCCTTCTTAAATAGGTTCTTTACGTCCTCCTGTACTTCTACAGAAAAATCCCAAAAAATCCTCCTTGGGCAACACTCTTAAATTTTAAATAAACATCCGCCATCATGGATTTTCCCCCAAAAGAATATAACTGAGTAATAGACAATCATAGAGAGGTGCTGTCGGTGTCAAACGTTTCTGCTTTGAAAGTAGAACTCATTACTGCATTAAAGAGTCTAAAATAGAGAGTTTATATGATTTTATTAGCATAAAACAGGTTTAAAAATATACAAAAACAGCATTTTTTCTAAAAAAACGAATTTGTTTCAAAACTTATAACTTGATGGAAATCATTTAAAAATCAAAATTTACATGCATAAATAAATAGGTAGTGTCCAATATCGTTCATTAAAATTGTCTTCCTTTTCAGCTATCCTATCTGGTTGAGGCACTGGTACGTTTGGCTTGGACAAGCTCCTCGGTATCGCATTCATCCTCGGAATCCGGAATATTCCGATTGAAGTAGGACTCTCCTGCACATGCGCTGCACTTAGTGGTGCACATGAGCCCACTTCGCTTGGTCTCACAATTCCGGGAGCAGTATCCTTTGCACCCACAGCGAACGAGATGCAGCAGGTTGTTTGGCGCCGGGTGTAAAGTGGATGTGACAGACTTAAACTGTCGCTGTTAGAAAGTCCAGCCCCAGTCTTTAGCTGAAAAGACGTCACCTTTCTACGCCTATACTTGTATATATATTCTCAGACTATACTAGCTGGCAGCATCTGGCGTAGGAGGAAGGCACGCAAGATTCATGAGGTAGTTTGAAGGTTTTTTTACCAACAGCCTGGATATATTTCTTGTATATTGTTTCGTCAAGTTCATCTGAACGTTTACCTTTGTACAAATGGAAGATGAATTGCTCTCCTGCAGCTTCAAGAGAATCATGTGATGCGTTTGAAATGTTAAAAATGTCCATAATTTTCTGCATTTCATGTTCATTTTGTAGCTTCTTGAAGCTAGAAATTGGATCCTTTCTTTACAAAGCAGAGGTTGTGTCGCATCACATAAAAGCGTGTATGAAAAGTAGGGCTCTCGTCATGTTGCAAAGGCCTTCGTGTAATTCTCTGCTGTAACAAACCTTTCTAGCGGTGGTTAAAATTCCCGAAACTAACATGTAGATGGCACCTTGTGATTGCATCAAGGCAACAATGAGTATAAGAAGATCTGAGTCTGTGCCAACTACAACAACTGAATGTCCTGACTCCGCTTCTGTTTTCACCATTCCAACAATTAAAACATCCGCGTCACTAGGGACCTGGAGGAATTTCAAAATTTATTTTTTAATTCTCAACGTTTGACAAGAGTTGCTCTTCTTTCAAACATATTACTATAATTACTTCTTTATTGCCTTAATTTATTAATTTAGCAAACTTAGATATAGAAGAGATAAAATTGCTTCCTCTTTGACTTCTAATTTCATTTTGAACTCGAAATTGTAGCGATAAAAGATAATTTAACTAAGAAAACTATTTAGATTAATTGTGAATGAAAAAAACTTTCGTAGAGATACGAACTTTGTAACTACGTTTTATTATCATCATTTACGCTCCCAGTTGTAAGTCTAGATGGTTCAGAGGTAAAGTTCCTGGTTCGCATGCAGAAGGTTTCGGGTTCAAAGCTCACTGTAAGTAGAGGTGTTCAAAACATCTCAAAGTAGTACCCATAAGATCAGCACATTGAATTTAAGTGATTAACAATTTTTCATGTTTCTAAAATGTATTTTTAAAATATCCACTATAAAGTTATATTATATAATATTATATAATAGTATTCAGTATAGTACAATATTATTCAATATGGTATAATATCATACAGTATTATATGACATTATCCAATATTATGAAAAAACATTGTACAGTATTGAAAAAGTCTTACGTTTTACATTGTTTCAATATTGGGAAAATATTGTACAATATTATTTTCTCGAATTTTATGATATAAGACAATATCTTGTGCTACGTGGGAGCTCGTCGCATATGCACTACATCCGTCGAACACTGCAATGGCTTTTGTTACGTAATTTCGGTTGACGTAACCCAAGTAGGCATTCAACACATCACCATACGTTGCCGGAATGGGCCAATGTACTTTGTGCAAAATATCTCCACCGTCGAGAACATATCTTGGGTTTTCAGGCAGTTTATTGCAAGTCTTATCCATGTCTTTAATGATGTCCGATTTCTTTTCGGCGCGAGGACTAACGTCTTCGAATAAAGACTGAGGATGAGGTGCCAATTCATGCTGTAGACATCCTTCAAGGTCGTCTGCACTTCTTAAAACACACGCAATTCGGTGGAACAGTTCGATAAGATTAACAAATACAGGATCTTTATTAACTACTAGCTTTTTTACCCGATCTTGCCCGGGATAGATTCAAACTAATTCTTTACCGATTGTAATTAATTTTATTTACACTGTTACAAATTCATTTTAAGGCTTGACTATACACAATATTTTTAGTCTCCTTTTGCTCATCGGCGATGATGAACATGCGAGAAGCACTCGTCAGTCAAATCCAAGCCTATGACTCGAAGCGATTGTCCTTGCACCTTATTGATTGTTATTGCAAATGCAAGCCGAAGAGGAAATTGTAATCGTTGGAAAGAAAATGGCAAGTCTTTCGGAATGAGAGGTATCCTTGGAATTAGGACGTGCTTTCCCTCAAATGGCCCACTTAAAATGGCCGCTTCGATGATAATAGCATGTTATGCTTTCACTATCAGTCTGGAGCCATTGCACAGCTTCGGTGGTCCAGATTGCGTAGCAACATAATTGGACATCGTACCTTCAGCAATAATCTATGTAGAGGAATGCAACTGGGATTTAGTGAATTCAAAAACTCCACTGGATAGCTTGTGGCCTCCTCATCATTTAAACATTTGTCTATTGAGTAGTATGTTCTTGCAGCAGTTGGAACTTTTCTTGTAGTGTGAAATTAATTTCCCTGACTTTCTCATTTAAAGGTGTTAATATTACGCGTTCTTGGAACCAATTAATGTTCTGTATATTCAATGTGATATCTGGATAAACTTGATTAATTAGATTTTCTAATGTTGGACAGATCTTGCAGAATTCATTGGAAAGCCTGATTTTCCCATTTTCCGTTGTTGCCTCTTGCCCGTCAAAACTTTTAGGTAAATAATCAGAAAATCTTTGGGAGTTTTGGCAATTATTTTGAATTCTCATGTTGGTCGTTAATTTCATAATTTTTACCTGCTTCCAAAGATATGACGATTTTAAACAGGCTTTGATTTTATCGGCCACCGTGCCTCTCGGAATTACTGGTAATGATTGTCGGAAATCACCTACAAGGACAACAATCAGACCTCCCATAAGATCTTCATTTCTACGAAGGTCCTGGAGGGTTCTGTTCACGGCTTCGACACCATGCTTGTGCATCATAGAAATGTCGTCCCAAAATAGTACTTTGGCTTCCTGCAGCACATCAGCTTTTGCACTTTCTTTCTTGAAGTTGCAAACAGGTATTTCGTTGTGAATTAAGTCGATGGGGATTTGCAGCATTGAATGTGCTGTTCGTCCACCAGTCATCAAAGTAGCAGCAACAACTGATCTTGCTACAGCGAGAGCAATATTTTTTCTCCTCTAATTTTGGCAAGCAAAACATTTATTAGGAAGTGTTTCTGGTTCCTCCGGGTGCATCGATAAAAATTACCCCACCTTCACTCCTGCTGTAGCGCTTCACGATATATAGCTTGTTGATCTGTATTTAGCAATGACTCCCTCTGCGTCACAAAATTAAGTAATAGAGCAGAGTCATAAGGCAAAATCCCGCAGTTTTTTTCTCTTGTTATGTGCGTGCTGTCGTGAAGGACTTAAAATGCCAACCTCCGATAAAGATTTTCCGATCATCTGCAGGACTTGATCTTCAATCTTAATGAGAGCCTCATCGTAAATGGAATCGGTATAGTTTAAGACAATGTGACGATTTTCTGCTCGCAATTTATTCAAAATATCATCAGACATGCAATCCTTATTGTTCTCCCAATTCGATTTTGGGCTGGAAGGTTGACAGGATTAATGCGAAGGGTGTTCGAATTTTTGATGGATAATCCGAATAAGCAGCTTCTTTTAAGGCTTCATTCCATTGATTATCATTTTCGAGTAACCCTAATTCCAAGCATGCTTCTAGATACGTCTCATACTCAATTCCATTCACGGTTCGGAGATCTTTGAAGCTTTTTGGACCCTTAATTTTGTGTAACAATAGTCGGACGTAATAGTAATCAGTGTTTCTGGAGTGAACAGTATAGACACGACCAAGAGCGTCGACAGATCGAATACCGTCATGTCCTTCTACAATTGCACCTTGCTTGCGCTGGTTAAAAATTTTTTTTGACTTTTCCCATGTATGAAGTTTTGAAACATTGCATTGTAATAATGTTTTCGCAAAGTTATCGTTTTTGCATAGCTCGAAGAATCCTGTAAATGTCGTGTTTGGTGGAATAGCTAGACGACATTGCAAATTGTCTTTGCTAAAATAAATACGTTGCCCGTTTTCAAGATACGTATCAAGATGTATCACTGTGGAGTGTCGTTCGTGGATGGGAAATCCAAAAATGCGCCACGCCGCTTCATTGCTCGAAATATAGAGACCTGCTTGGTATTCAGAAATTTCATCAATGCAATTGTTACTGGAATGAGCAGCAAAGACACTTTGACCGGAAGTCTTGTGAACGTACTTCAGAATGTATTTTATAGATTTTATGGAGTTACAACATTCAACATTGATGTGGCATCAAACATCTGCAGAAGCAAAGGACTGTAAGGTACGATCCAGCGATTATCAATCGCCACACTATCGGATTTCCTTTTCATAGTTGCGGTTTGTCCACCATCTTCTGGCTTCCTTCGTCGGTACAACAGATAGCCATCCGTTGCAAATTGCGTTTCCTTGATGAATTGACGCGGATACATTTTACTGCAATTCCCTTCTTTCAAGCATGGTAACAAACTATTGAAAGCGCCGCTTGGGCCATGCACTATATTTTTATCACTATGTTTTAAAGGTTTTTGTCAGTTGAAGTATTGGGAATTTCTGCAGAAATAATATCAATATGGTTTGGTCTTAATGTGTTCGTTAGCCAAATCAAAATATGTGAATGCGGAAGTCCACGTTTCTGCCATTGGATGGAGTAGAACCAATACTTAACAAAACCAAAAACTTGACCTTTTACCAACACATTCATGACTTTTATTAACATTTGACGAAAGATCCTTGAAACCAAATCATGTCTATCAATTTTTGAATGGCCATTAGTCAGATTTTGTGCCATCTCTTTGCAATTTGGATTGAAAGTGTATGTGATGAATAGTGATGGCTTTCTTCCATTACGAACGTAGGTGATGGCATCTTGAGCATATTCGTGCATATTTCGTGGACAACCAGTAAACGTTGAGGGTAAAATTACCAATTTTCCATGATTAACTGAGTCACTATCATTTGTAATTGTATCTTTCAAATGAATATATTCATCAACACACAACTTCTTTTGATTCAGTCGGATGAATAATAATCAATCCTCATCAATTTTTGCATACATATCAACCACAAATTGATGAAAAAGTTGTCTGTAGTTCAACAAACGGTTCTCTGTCGATCGCACCATTAAACGATAGGCGTAGAACGACATTCTAGATACCATCTTGTTAATTTGATTTGATAATCCTGGCTCAACTTGATTGATATTAATTGTGTACTCATCCTTACCACGTGGAAACATAAGCGGATACTGTAAGGCGTAATACGAAATGTGTGTTTCGCAAATGTTTTTTAACTCGTTGCTGCGCATTATCAAGACAAAGTTACGTTTCTCAAAGTCATTTCCTGCAATGATGGCAACTTCATTTAGCGCCGGTATGTTAAAGACACGTTCATGGCCTTCTGTTGGTTTCTTCTCTGCCTTAACAACGATCTGTAGGTCTTTGGTTGGATTATTCTCTATCGCCATTTTAAATTTTTGAACGTAATGATTTTTTTCGTGCAACATTTTTTGCAAGTATTCGATTAAACTTTTGGTGGTCCCAGGAATCAACGTACAGCAACGTTTCACTTCAGCTCCTTCGTTTCCAAGGAATTACATTTGGAGGAACTTTGCTTCTTCATTGCGAAGCGACATAAGCGACCCGGCCTTGTGGTATACTTCACCCTGAATTCGAAAAGTTGGCATAAATCCTGTAGAGTCCAACAAGGGCAATGAGGTTCCAAAGGAAGTCATCTGAAAACTGCTATTGTTTTACGGATCATGCTCAAAAACTCTTTCGATTTTGGATGATTCCCTTCCATCAAACTCTTCAATGGTTCTGGTAATTGAGGGAGTTCTGTTAAAGAAACCTTTCCATTGGAACAGTATAATCTTGATGCCTCGGCTTCAAATTTCAGAGCACCGCAAATTGTGCATTTCGACGACATACTACCAATGGCTATCTGTGGAAAATTGGGATAGTCTGAATTTGGATCATAATGAGGTGCTTCGTCCTTCAAATAAAACCAGTTACTTGCCCTCAAAGTACCTTGTCTCCATTTTTCTAGCTGGAGTCGAGTATCAAAAGTTTCAGCCTGTACTCGATTCTGGTTTCCAAGTGCATTGCAATGAATCCTTCTCTCTCGCTGCTCATTGCTTTCAGAAGCTCTCGAGTTTAAAGTTCGTAAACTATCTGATGCTTGGCTCTGGTTCTTAACTTCAAAAGACTCATAACTTTGTCTTGCAATTGCCCGTAATCAGACGTCAGAATGTCGCTGTTGAGTTTCTTCAGCAGTCATGTCATTTCATTCTGAAATTGTTCGTAATCTATCCTCAGAACGTCGCTGTTCAGTTTCTTCAGCACTCGTGTTATTTCGTCTTGCACTTGCCCAAAATCGGTCATTAGAATGTCACTGTTCCATTTCTTCAGCAGTCATGTTATTTCGTCTTCCAATGTTTCGCAATCTATCCTCAGAACGCCGCTCTTCAGTTTCTTCAGCAGTCATGTTATTTAGTTTTGAAATTTTTCGTAATCTATCCTCAGAACGTCGCTGTTCAGTTTCTTCAGCGGTTTCATTCGCTCATCCATCAGCTCGATATATTCTGTCCAATTCACGGATATGCGATTTCTGCTCTTCGGCTTGCTTCTCCCGCGACTGCTTTTTACGCATTGTAGCGAGACGTGAAAGATTAAATGCCTGTTTCTTTTTTTTAGGCATTTAAGAACAAAATATTATCAGAAGTTTCAGAAAAATCGCAGACTGATTAGGTATTTTCTTTAAACTAAATAAACAGTTTTTGTTTATGAGTCTCGTTCTTTCGTATCTCAGCTCGTTGAATGAAATGCAATTCACGTGTTTTTTATTTTTGTTTTTTAGCTTGCTCGTGCCACGTCTAATTTTAATGTATTATGGTAAGACTTTCAGAATAAAATATCTTTGTCTTTCTTTGGGAATTTATAAAGTAAATAATTTAAGAAATTTAAGAAAAATCACTAACTGGTTAAGTATTTTCGAAAAACTAAATAAAACAATTTTCTGTCGCTGCATTTTCCGTTGTTCGGGAATTCAAAAAAATCAATGGCAATATGCGCTAATTTGGATTAAAATTAAATGTGAAAAATCGCATTGTAATCAAACTAACGTCATTGGATTATTGCACGTGCATAATAAAAGTTGTATATGCTTAAAAATAAAAACGGCAGTAAGAGCATTGACTTAGAGTTAATCTTCAAATAATAGCAATATTTTCTTAATCACGCAGCACGTGCGTTTCTACCTCTGTTAATGAAACACTTAAATGGAGAAATTGATAAACAGTAAATTGGTCTGAACTTAATATTATAAGAATAGAAAGTATTGTTAAATATTGCGTTAAAATATATATTTAAACGTTAATAACAATCAGAGAATTACTTTATCCCAATGGAATTAGTGTCATTAAAAAGCTAATTTTCTGCTCTTTACGATGGCGTAACAATTATTTTCTTGCATTAAATATTTCAGAAGTTATTGGCAAAAACCGTCTAAACATTAGGCTTAGTAGCAGCTAATTTTCGTTATTTAATTAAATATCTTAAGAACTAATTTACTCTGAAAGTTGGAAATAGCACCGTTGAACTAGAAATGTGCTCTAGAATGTCGTATGCAAATTTCATGTCACTATGGTACACAGTTTAGGAGGAGTTCTTGTGACCGACAGACAGATGGACAGACAGACAGATACATGTATTTTCTGCTTTATATTATAGATTATAGTATATCCTATAGCGGCTTGTCGGAACACTTGCACTTTCCTCTTCAAAGTTACGTCAGCGAATCTTATTATCATGATTCCTTTGACAGCATTTTCGCCTATCTCCTCACAATTAATTCTATCGTCGGCAAAAATTCCTGAAGACAGGGAAATAAGCACTTCGTATTTGTTGAAGTTCGGATGCTGTTTCAGCCAAATTCAATTTTTTTTGAAATCACTGGTATCTCGAGTCTGCCACGACTTTGATAAAGAAATTTGGTATTCGGCGGATTTACCCGTCACTCCATTGGAAATGTCTAGTGTTTTCGTCACCTTGAGACTTCCCGGGATGGTGCAAGTCCAACGCTTTACGACGCTATCAAATACATTTCGTCCTTGCGTCAAGCCACCGCTAACCTTCATAGATCGCATTAGGACTTGCTCTATGTTCATGCCCATCCAAACGCCGCACCAAAACTTATACGATCGCCGAACTGTAAAATAATCCTCACTCACAAAACGTTCAAAATCTTTATTCGGCAAACTAGTCTTAAGTTCAGGAGGTGGAGGTGTGTTGATTTAGCATAATTATTATGCCCAGATGCATGTAGGTGAACTAACGAAGATTCCAGTTGCCTGTTTCTTCCGCTCTCACGAAGTCATGCATTACAGAAACTTCGTTAAATTACTGCAGCCATAATTTAGCTGTACGGTTTCTGACGTCTAGTGTCTTCACTGCTCTCGATACAGCACTCATTAAATGTTTTACTTTTGATAGAATATATTCTTCGGAGAAAGGCAAGTTTATGACCTCGTTGTGATTAAACTGAGAATTTCGACGTCAGAACCTCTTAAAAATCCGTTTTCCTCACAATTGTAGTGTCGTGACCTAGTTTGACCGGGGTTTGATCAAGGAGCAACAAACTTAAAGAAGTCGCAAAATTTCAGCATCATAATTTAACTAAATCGTGATTACTTTTCTAGAATTGAATATATGTACATTTTGTAAAATATGTATTGCAAGAACAAAGATAAACCAAGCCCCGGATATTAATGGTGAAAGTCAATAAGATGCAGTCTAAAGTCACTGTTAGACGAGCAATACGTAATTTGACTACGTCGAATTTACAAACGGTGAGAATACTCTGAGATTTCAGTTCTAACGATACAGTTCGGTGAAGTGTGAGAGTTCAGTAGTCTATAGATAACTCAAGGCGAGTTATGAGAAACACCGAAGATTGGTATAAAATATATCGCTCGAAAACGCCGGATAAAATGCAAACACTCCACCAAAGGGACTCTTTCGGCTAACATGGGGTCAAAAAAATGCCAGTTCGCCGTTCTGAGTTCCGATTTCCGGAATGACAAACAAACACGACGGAGCTATCCTTCCGCCTGTTAACTTTTCATCTCTCCTCTCTTTCTATTCTTTTCCTCTCTTTTTAAACACTTTACCTTCAAAAGATAGGGGAGTGGTTCTTGTCTTGTCTCCTGGTGATTCGTCCTCAAGCTGGACAAATCACCGAACCGCAGTCTTGTGCCTTCCTTTATGATGTTGATTTGTTTTGGTGAATCTTAAACTTAGGTCTGTGGCGGCTTAAACTTGGGTGGTCTGGCCACTTAAAGTTAAAGGAAACAGCACTCCACTGGGCCCTTGTAGGTTTTCGTGAGGTTGGCAGATTTATGACCCACTTACGCTCATCTTGTGTCGTTAACTCGGGGACTTCTTTCAACCTCCGGCTTGTCGGCTTGTGTGGCCAGGACTTCCGTCGCGGGAAAAGGGATACATCACAACTGCCACCCTTTGACAGGATTTTTTCGAGGATAAGGAAAAAATGAGTTATTTACAAAATCAGCTTTACACACATGACTTGTTCTCAATACTGACAGACGGAAACTCATAAAGCTATTCCCATTAAACAAACTCTTTCTAACATTTAAAACAAAAGAATTAGAAAAGAAACAAAATCTGAACAAAAATAATTATTTACACCTAAAATTTGAAATTCCTTACTAAATTTCCAAATTTAAAGTCAGAATAAAAGAGAAAGTTAAAACACAATTATTTACACAAACTACTCTTTTTATTTTTCTTTTGATCCAATTTCGCTGCAGCTAAGTGCATCAGCATTTAAATGGTTTTTCCAGCTTTGTGAATTACTTTATATTGAAATGGCTGCAATGCCATGACCATCAAGCGTGGACTAGATCCGGCGTTCGTCCTTAGCCACACCAAAGGATTATGGTTGGTCTCAATTGTGAAATTTTCACAGTCCAGATAATATGGCATAGAATTTTTATGGCATAGATGATCGCTGCGCATTCTTTTTCCGTTCTGCCATATTTCCATTGTGCGTCTGAAAATTTTTTACTCAAATATAGAATGGGATTTTCTTCATCGCGGTATGACATGACAATGCCCATTCCAACATCAGAAGCATCGGTCTGAATAAAGAATTGTTTTTGGCAGTCGGGGGCGTACAAAACTGGTCTTTCAGTTAATCTGCTATTTAATTCCTTAAAAGCCTGATCACAATCTTTAGTCCGAATTACCTTTTCCTTCTTTACTTTACCCTTTAAAGCACGAGTCAGAGGAGCTGCTATTAAGGAGAAATTCTTTATGTGATGAGCGTAATAACTGGAAAGGCCTAAAAATGCTCTGATTTGTGTTTTTGCAGACAGGGTGGAAAAATCCAAAAACTGCCTTAATTTTGGCTTTTGCAGGTGTTCTCAGTCCTCCACCTACGATATGATTTAAATATTTAGTAAGTTTCTGTGCAAGTTTGCATTTCGATGATTTAATGGTCAAATTAGCATCCCCTATTCTTTCTAAAACCTCGTCGATATGCTTTAAATGATCCTCCCAATTTTCAGAATAAATGGCAATATCGTCCAATTTTCCTATACTTGTGCCATTAATTTGCTAAAGATGTATTGAGCATTTGCGAGTCCGACAGGCATTCTTAATGGGACATAGGCTCCAAAACTAGTTAGAAAAAGCTGAGCATCGCCGTGCACGATCGCTCAGAGGGATTTGACAATACCTTTTAGCCAAATCTATCACCGTAATATATTTCGCCGCGGACACCCTTTCGACACACTTTTAATATTCGACAAGGGAAAATATTGGGTGCGTACGTTTGCATTTAAGAATCTTTAGTCGATACATGGAAGAGGGTCCTTTCCGGGGACCTCCAATAAAATTATGTGCGACGCATAGTCCGACTGTCCAATTTCAATGATGTTAAGATCCAACATTTGTTTAATTTCGGTTTTTAGTATCTCGGTTTGGCGGTGAGAGGTTCGGTACGGTTTAGAACGAATCGTTTTATTGCTAATGAATTCAAAATTATGCTATACCAGATGCGTTTTTCCGGGTTCGTTGGAGAAAACCTTTTGATATCGGCCTAACAATTTTCTTAAATCATCTATCGCAATAGAAATAATTCGTCCTTCTGGAGCGCTATCTTCTTTGATCCGTTCAAAAT
This sequence comes from Araneus ventricosus, assembly GCA_013235015.1. NCBI lineage: Eukaryota > Metazoa > Arthropoda > Arachnida > Araneae > Araneidae > Araneus > Araneus ventricosus. The sequence continues at coordinate 111,153 of BGPR01000817.1, read as the reverse complement.
CATAGATATTAGGGTTCGAAACTGGATATGGAATTGCTAATTCTTCCGTTTCGAGCTCATGAATTCCTTGTCTTCCACTAACTATTAAATTAATTCGCTCAGGTCTCTGATTATAGAGCTTCAATAAGTTTACATGATAAATTTGCACCTTATGATTTTTATTCGCCATTCTAACAATGTAGTTCGTTTTGGAAAGTTGGCTTTTGATAACTCCAGGATTAGTCCATTGCACTGCCATTTTATTTTGTTTGGATGTCGCCAGAAGCAAAACCAAATCTCCTACCTGAAATTTACGCCTGACAGCGTTCTTATTGTACCACACTTTCCTTTTAGCTTGAACTTTCGTCATTTTTCTACCACTAATTCCTGACATTTCCTCATTCAGTTCTAATAAAAATTTTAAATTCACTATTTAATTCAGTACCAAATTCTACAACTCATTAGAGAGAAACTGCTGTTTCTGTATGTTTTCAAACATTTTATTTTAAAAGAATTATATAAACTCTCTGTTTTAGACTTCTTATTGCAGTAATGAGTTCTACTTACAAAACAGAAACGTTTGACACCGACAGCACCTCGCTATGATAGTCCATTGCTGAGTTATGGCATTTTGGGAAAAATCCAAGATGGCCGAAGTTCACTCAAAATTTAAGGGTGTTTCCCAGGGAGTTTTGGGGATTTTTCTGGGGAAGTACAGGGGGACATAAAGAACCCATTTCAAAAGGAATCAGCTTTATAATAATTATTTCCGTCTCGAGCCAAATTTCGGTCTAAATTGAATATACTATTTATACTTTTATAGTATACTTTACAACATAGACCGCATGGAATAAAATGAGAAATATTTGCATTTACAGGAAAGTTATGGCAATACGGTATACTTTACAACATAGAACATATGCAATAAAATAACAAATGTTTGCATTTAAAGGAATGTTATAGCAATATAATTATTTATATCCCAAAGCGCTAAGTTTGTAACTCGACAAATGTGCATTTTTGCAATCCTATTCACAGAAGATTATTAAAACTCAAAAACTTATTAACAAGCAAAATATAATGCTAACGATAGATTTATCCAAACATGAAATTTTAAAAAACTTACCAAAATCTATGTTGCGAAGTTTTGAAACCTGACTAGATATGATTTCCGAATAAATGCAGAGGAGATTTTATAGGAAAAAAGTTCAAATTTCTTCTTTTTGAATATCTGCTGCAATCACTTTGTCGCATTTATTATGCGTTCGCCTATTTGCATTAACCTCTCACTTGTCGGTTAAATAATAAAAAAGTATATGCGAGAACGGTTCATTGAAAGGAGAGAAAAATGAGAGAGTGCTAGTTCGCAAGAGAAAGTCAAGGCTAACTGGTTTTCAAATAACATTTTTAATATAGGTTAAACAGTAAATTCCATTTGCGTTAAAGAAAGGACTTACCTCGAAAAATTCAAGGCAATGAAGTGTTTTCACACTGCGAGTCATGATCGAGTGAAGCAGCTAGTAGAGGCCAAGGTTGTAAAAAAAATAATAGTCCTTCCACAGGGGAAGTGAAGCATCTTAAATAAATCAATAGAGAAACTTTTAGAACGCAAAGACGTTTTTCCCTATTCGTATATGGATTCTATTGAAAAAATGGATGTCAAAGGACTACCCCTGTCGAATTATTTTTCAAAGTTTTGACACAAAGTCGTACTGCAGAAGCAGATTACTCTCACGCGAAACTCGTCTTTGTCTCTGTTTTAAAAAACATCCATTTTGAATAACATCTCCTAGACCGTACTTCATTTTAATAATTCAATATATCAATGATAATTTGTGAAAAAACTAAATATTTTATAATATAGGGTTTCCAATTTAATTTTGCGTCAAGGATAACACCTAAATATTTGGTTTCCTGAGACGAGGGAATTTCTGTAATTTGGTGGAAAATTTTTTCTCTATTTAATTTTCTTCTCTTTGAAAAGAGAACGAGTTGAGTCTTGTTTGGGTTAACTGCGATTTTCCAACGGACGAACCAGGATTCTAGGTCTTTGAAAAGCCTGTTAAGAGAGCTCGCAATGTATTTTAAATTTTTCTTTTTTGCCAGTATTGCCTTGTCATCGGCATAAATGCAAAGTGAAATATTGTGTCTTTGCGGAATATCATTAATAAATATGGAATGAAGATAGAGGTTTCATTTCTCCCCCTGGGGTAGGCCGGCTTGTATGTGGGTTCGGAGAGTGAGTTGTCAATTCGTACTTTAAATGGTCTGTTTGAAAGGAATGTAGTAATGAGTTTAATGAGAGAATTGGGAATGTTGTGAGAGATGAGTTCGTAAATTAGGTCATTAATCCAGATTCGGTCGAAAGCTTATTGTATATCTAAGAAAACTGCACCTGTACTGAATCTGTTTTCGAATCCGGATGTGATAAATTCTACTGCTCTGATTAGTTGGTGTGTTGTAGAGAGTTTGGGCTTGAAGCCAAATTTGTATGGGATGAGGATGTTATTATCATTAAGGTAGTCATTTAGTTGTATAAAAAAGAAATGTTCTGTAACTTTGGTAATTGTGGGGAGAAGGGAAATTGGCCCATAAATAGTGGGGTCAGTAGGGTCTTCACCAGGTTTGAGAATAGGTACGGCAATGGCAACTCTCCAGGAAATAGGGAAATATTGGTGTTTAAAAATATTGTTAATGATGTGGATAATTTTGATAAGTGTGATAATTGGAAGATTTCTTAGCATGTTGTTTGTGATACCATCGCTGCCTGGTGCTTTGTGTATATTTACATTTCTGATGTATTTTATAATGTCATTTGGTTTAGGATTGGGCATGGGTGGGAAATTGTCAATTTTGTTGAATTCGTTAATTGTGTGGATTACAAGGTTTTCTGTTGCTGTGTCAATAAGTTTATTAAGTGTAAACTGGTTTTGTAGACTGTCTGCAACGATTTCAGCTTTGTCAATGTTTGAAAAAGCGGTACTGGTGGGGCCGTTAAGGGCGGATATCTTAGTATGTTTTTTGGGCATTCTCTTAGCAGTATCCCAAAGGGTGTTGTCACTAGGCTGGAGTGCAATAAGTTTGTCTCTCCATTCGGAGTGGTACAGTTCTTTCTTAAGTTTATTTGCCTGGTTATTGAATTTGTTATAAAAATTATTGGAGGCGGGGTTTCTTGTATTTTGCCAATCTTTTTAGCTTTGTTTCTAAGGGAGTGAATGCCCTTGGATCCCTGACTGCTTAAACACAACTCACCCCCGCCTTCTCCCATCACCAACAGCCGGCTTCTGATTGGCTCCTCAGACTCATCCAGCTCCTGCGTTTATACCAGCCTCACCCTTTCTCAATTCATTCTCGCCACTGCTTCCGGACCAGATAGTCATGACAAACTCTCACTTCTGAAGATTCCTAGTGCATCCTCCTCAAAGTTCTTTGCCGACTGGAGGGCTCCGCTGCTTTGAAATGGGCTGCACACTATATTTATCGTCTCGTCTCGTCAAGAAGTATCGTTTCCAAAAGACTTTACTTTTCTTACTTTAAATGATTCATAATATTTACTTTATCAAAAATAATGAATTAGGGATTGTTTAAATACACATTTTGTATTTCTAAACATGGAACTAGTCAGAACGACCAATCTTCCCTTTGAGCGTTTCGTCATCTGACCTCGGTTCAAAATTACGAGGTCCGTCCCTAAATAGCCCTCGTGTTGCTTCAAAACGGGACGTTAATATAACCTAAGCTAACCATGGGAGCGGAGGTTGGCTGCTGTACAGAGGCTTCACTGTGTACCAAAGGAGCGATGTTTCAAGAATGTCTTTCGTTCACTCACCTTCCTGTCTTCAGGGTGGATCAGATTCTCGAGGTATTCCAAAGTATTCCTCTCAAATTCAAAGGAGCAAAACCAGAAGGCGTTCAATGAACTCATCAACTTTTCATAGAAACGGTGCAGAGAGTATATCCTAAAACGAAACAATATTTCACGACTAATAACAATAATAATAAAATTTAACCTCTAAATCTAACCTCTATTCGGAAACATTGTAGCGTGATAAAGCTTCAGGCTTGATTGCTCTGATCTTCGTTTCGTTTGATGGCATCAGGCGTTGCATTATGTGCTTAATGATTTTTGCATAACTCAGTTCAAGGAAAGAATGGCAGCCTAAAAGAACTTTCATGTTAATTAAAGCGCGAAAATAAAAATTCTGCTTTCGAATTAATGTCCAAAGAAAGCAATTTTTTTATCCGAAGGTTAACATTGGCGAACGCACGTGAATGATTTTATGATGCAATAAAATTGTTTTGGATTTCACTACAACAATAAATATATACAGTAAAAGCTCGGGAATACGAAATTTCGGAAAAACCAGAACATTTTTCTTTTAATTTTCTGAAAAAATTATTAAATAAATGAAGGAAAATAAAAATTAACAATCAAGAAAAAAGGTAATGTTTATTCCTAAGTTAAATTAAACATTTGAATTGGTATTTAAGAATGAATACAGCACCTAAATTAGTACAAATAAAATCGGTTATATTTCTTTGACTTAAGGTACTATAACTTCTGGATGATGCGAATCGCCGAGTCCTCAATCCGTGCTCTTTCGCAGAGTACCCAAAGTCAATACTCGACTCCATTTGGTATATCAAGACCTTTTTACCTAATTTTCAAGATAATCTGAATTTTCTGGAATTCGAGCAGAGGTCCCGAGGTTCTACTCTATTATAAATTGAGTTTAAAATTAATTTTCAAAAACTTATTAAAGCGAGAGAAAAATTGAACCGAAATAAAACTGGTATCTATGAAAAGCCAAATATTTGAATTTTAAAGTTGTGTAAAAATGCTTTTCCAGCCATAATGAGCTCCGTAATTATCGAGGAAAAACTACATTAACTTAACATTTCGGTTAATTTTTAATTAATAAAGAATCTGATTAAAATCTCGAAAACCTCTTTCATAGTGAGCATATATTACACGAAAAGCATATATTACTTGCGAAATTTGGTAGCTCTAGATCTAGCGGTCTGTCTGTGGAGCATTTTGAACGATTTTTGCTTCATGTGCTTAACAGAAAGTCTACCGCCTGAAAAACATTATCACGTTAAAAAGCCGTTGGTACACTTATATCATCTTGCGAATTAAACGCTAGAACTGATGGCTTGATTTCATGTTTGACAAAAAGGGCTAGATCATTTTAAAAATGAATAACAAAAAGGACGTTGGGCAAACGAAATTCACCATTTGCTGCATTATGCTTGAGAAAACAGTAAAAATTCATTTAGCACATTTCAAAATGACTTACAAAATTTGACAATACATGGCTCTAAATCCTATAATAACCGCAATGCTATGTTTTCAAAGTAAACGTCAATGGCAACAACAACATTGCCTTAAATTAAAGGAATCGTAGAGCCGTTGAGCACCATTTGTACTTAGTCAATCTGATGTTAACATAGAGTATAACGTTCAGAAATTACAGTATAACCGTGCAAAACAGGTTTACCACCATCGAACAGTGAATATTTCTTCTGTTGGAATTCCCCCATCTAAGTGACGGTGTCGCAAAGGCAATGTTTTTTGGCCAAACCGAGAAGCCTCGGGTAATTTTGGGGGTTAAATCTGTGTTAATAAAATAGGCCAACACTTTTCAAACAGCATTGTCTTGAAGAGAGAGTTTGAAGTGCATCGAGGGTCCTGATCGCTTAACACAGCTGTTATTCCGCAGAGCTTGGTGACATTTCTTTTAATGACAATACCAGACTTGGACTAGTTTGGTTTAGCTATGAAACCCCGTTTTGAAGCAATACGATGGTTCATTTGGGAAGGACATCGTAATTTTGAGCCGAGGTCAGATGAAGAGGGAAACGCCTGACCTGGCACCCCCTCTCCAAACTTCCGCACCACCCCAGCGGGAGGACGTTTGGACCTCTACGTATGATTTAACTTGCAACAGGCCCTTGGCCACCGCGATCTGCTTGAGAGCATTTAACGCAGGTGTATGCTGTGACCTTCTAGGGTCACCGCTATTTCGAGGGAGAAGACAGAACTTGGACACTAAGGAAGTCAGTGCGGTTTTTCGGATGCTCTGCGCAATAGCTTCTTTGTGTTCTATTCTCACCGAAGAATATAAAACTGTACTTTATTACTATATTCTCACTTAGAAGGATAAGAACTCAAATTCGGATATTTGTGCATAAGGGAAGAAAGCCTAAATAAGAGAGATAATTTTAATAATCCGGATTTTTCATTGTTGAGTGAACCCGTAATGTTCCCAATGAAGGGTCACTGCAACAATGTTTCTATCCGAAGTTAAATTTGTTATTAAGAACCGACAAACTATATGTTATAGCATCAAGAGGAGATTTAAATTTAAGAAAACAAATTACCTGGAATTTTTTCTCTAAAATTGTTAACCACCCACCCAAAGCAATTGCAGGAAGATAGTGATAATAAGCTGCGATGATATAGCAAAGATATTTGTAGGGCACTATGATCGAATTGGTGTGCTGCTGAAATGACTGTGGAAGTGGAAATTCGTGAGACAATTGGGTCATGGTTTCGATGTATTCGCAATACTTAACAGGAAGATTTTCTGTAGCTGTGCAGTTTGTTACAAACGGTGACGCGCATCTAAATGAAAAAAATATATAATTATCACTGTATAATTGTCAGTGAAATGCATCAATTGAGACATAAGGATGAAAAAAGATGTCAATTGAGAAATAACCAGATTTGTGAATAAATACTTTGCATTGAATCATGAAACGATTTAATAAGTAATTTAAATTAATTAAAAACCAGAAAACCCGAACGTATCTTTCCCATGTCCAACCTTCTTCTCCCCCAATGATTTTGTCTTCTGCTGGGTTTCTGAGTTTAAATACCCATGAACTATTCAGGACGGTCAGGAAAGCAGTTTTAACAAATTTAAGGGGAGGTCAGGCATACAGAAATAAATCAATTTTGCAAAGAAAATGGGGTCTGAAACATAAAAGGGTGCCGCGACAGAGGGCGTTTTGTTCTTGAATTAAGTAAAAGAAAAGGATACACCAGATTAAATGTGCAACAGAGATTGAATGGAATGAGAGTTTCCAATAATGCTACAACCCAGTTGCAAGAATAACAAAGTTACAAGTGACATGGGATATATGACAATGGTAAGTAGGACGCAATATCATCAGCAAACCTTTGGAATACTTAAATAATATCGTTTAAGGCGACACACGCTTCGCATGTTGTTATCCATACATCTAAGGTAAAATAGCAATTGTTCGCAACGATGTCTTTTGGCAAGAAAGTATTCCATTCAATCTGTATTGTACATTTCATCTGGTGTATTTTTTATATTACTTTATTCATTCTCAAAGAGCACTCTGTAGCGAAGCTCCTTTGTATTTTCGACCCCATGGTGTATTGAGAAAACGACTTGTTTCTGCAAACGTGACTTAACCTTAAAGTTTGTAAAGGACCTTTCTGAACACCCTGTAAATACAGAATAGCAAAGGCTATTTATTGATGTTACCATAATAACAATTTACATTAGGTCTATGAAAACAGCATTGAATCTTAATACATAAAATTCAATGTCTCTTCGTTTGTGCATTTGAACCATATACAATTCCACACCTCTTGACGGATTAGAACGAAATTCGGCACACATGTTCTTTAACGTTTAGAAGGATTAATTATGCAATAAGAAAGCTTTTTGCTCCACCTAAAAGCGGGAAAAGGGGGTTAAAATGTTTATCGTTTTTCTGCTATAACTTTGGAACATATCATCGCACAGAAACTATTTTTACACTCTCTTAAAATTAAAATAATTAGCTTTTCAGTGACACCTGTTCAACTTCTGTATTACTTTTTTCCCATTTATAATCAATTTTAAAAATTAAATTAAACACAATTTGTAAGGATGCTTCTGTTTATTTGAATATCTTTAAAAATACAAAAGTGATTAAAGAGTTATAATTTTTATATTTATCTGTTTTATAACATGTGCTCATAAAGTTAAATCAATTTCTGTGAATATTTCCATCATTGGTTTTGCGATCATGTGATTTCAATAGCTTAGATTTATATTTCACTGTTAAATAAACTCGTGTCAATGTTAAGGTTAAGTTGCTTTCTGTGGATATTTGGTTTTCTGATCGTGCGATTTTAGCTCCTTAGATTTATAAATGTTTAAACTAAAATTAAAACTCGGCAAAATTGTTTATGAATCCGCGTTGGCATAATCACCTTGCATTATAATTTACTTGCATGTTATCTGAATTTCTCGGAATTAGAATTCTGATTTCTGAAGACTTGATATCAAAATGTCTGCGTGTGTTAATACGAATATACTTATACATACTGTAGGCGGTCATCAGGAAGGTTTAGTGTTGGGTACCATATAAATAAGTACTCCTTAACTTTAACTAATTATTATATTATGCAGAATTAATATGACATTTTTAAGAAGCATTATTTACAATTAAAAGTATGTACATTGAAGCAGTTCGTCATTAAAAGGCTTCTGGATGGCCTATCGTCTTTAGTCTTCGTCAGAAAAAAACCCACGTCGTTCATGCGTCTCGTACCGCCTCGTCATCTCTTCTGTTCTCGACAGCTTGATTCTTTGACGTCACTGGCGATGGCAGCACCATCTGCAGGTACTCGGCTGCGGCTGGTGGCCCAGAATCACCCTCTTGACCAGGTTCTGGCCCTATAACCGACATGCATCTAGAAAATATCTGAAAAGAAAAGAAAAAGAAGAGCAGTTTCCCATTCAAAATATACACTCGTCTTTTGCTATCAGAATTCCTCGTAACACTTTGGTGTCCCACAGATCGCCGTTATGTAGGATCCGTCTTAAAAACCGTCGTTCAGCAGAAATTCTTAAAACTCGTCTTCGGGCAGAAACCGTCTTGATAGTAACGTCGTCTTCATTGAAAACACGTCTTGAAAAAACTTCCATCTTGAGCACAACAGGCGTCGTGTTGAGAATGTTCGTCGTGGAGAAAGTCCTTAGCAATCACATTTTCACAAAACACACTCATTTAGGAAAAAGAGTCATAATTGATGGATAAAACACAATATTGAGAAATGATCAGATAGCACATTCGTCTGACCGTGGTTTTAGATATTCAGCACATGTACTGGTATGCACAGGTCCTTGAACAAAACCAATCTTCTTAACATCGTAGGTATCATTAGGCTTTATTTCTGTTATTTTATAAGGTCCCAAAAGTTTAGATTTGAATTTTAAGCCTGGACCATGTTGCGTTCTTTTTATAGCTACAATATTGCTTATTTTAAAATTGTTGGGGGGTTTTCTTCTTAACCCATATTTTACCACATTAAGAAAAAATTAATATTTTTCCAAAAAAATTCTATCACAGACTAATGAGACATCAAGTAAAAGTATAGAGTTAAAAAACTTAAGAAAACTTTATCGGTTGTCTTTTTGCAAGCTGTCCTATATATAGGACGATGGTACAATCCACTACTACATGCTTTGCAGTCAAGCATCTTGGTTTACATGAAATGGTAGTAAACATTCAAAGAAAAGTCCTAAATTACATTTTTGGCAAATAGTTAAGGGTTTTCTTGTACAGTTTTTAAGCTGTCATTGGCGTTGTTTTCCATTTGCTAGAAAGGGTTCACTTTGGAATTTGGAGTAATCTGGATTTTTTTTCGAATGCCCAAACTCATTCTTGCAACATTGCGAGGTACACACAATCCCAGGTAAGCTATTGTAAAATGTCGAAGAAATTCGAGGAGTTCTACAACTTGTTCTGGAGAAAACGTTTTCAATGTTTCTAAACCAGTACAACCAGTGATGTCTCAAATGCATTTTTTAATAATGGTCAATACCACTTTTTTCTTGCATGGATGAAAAATGTGTTTTTATGAGATTGCCCAACAAATCTACACCATTTTTGTACAAATTATACGAAACAACACACAATGGTCTGTCTACTTTCTGCTTTCCACCCTTCATTCTTCTTTCTACTTTTTTAAAGCCTATTGTCAATCCATCGAACAGCTGCAATTTTATTAAAGGGCATTTTGTCATTCTATTTTCCTTAACTGTTCCCGTAGCAAAGAAACGCTTGCTTCTGAGAGACCAAAAATATCACACGACGTAAAACTGTTATCCTTATAAATTTTGTTGTTTGCAGGAGTTTCAACAAAAGACCAATTTTCAACCACTGGTTGGGCTAATTGCTTTACTGCCTGATATGGTATAATTCGAGAGGGATATTCATAGAAAGATGAGAGTATCCTTAGATTGTATCCAAATTTTACGGGTTTTCCTGTCATGTAGAGTTTGCATCCATGTCTTCCAAAATAGCGGACTATTCTTTCATCATTTATTAAATGTTCAGAAAACACACCAAACTGTTAAAAAACTTTATGCAACAATTTCTAATTTGGGAGTACTTTCTAATAGCGATATGAATCAATAGCAGTATTGTCATTGAAGTATAAATAACTCTTGATATCTAAGTATCGCGTTCTTGACATTGTGTGACTAACAGGCGTTGTTCCAGTATCAGAAGCATTTCCCCAGTACATTTTTTTCTCTGGGTGAAATGTAAGATCCGCTATAAAAAATAATTTCCCAAACTTGTTAAAGTTAATCGAATTTTAGACAAAAATCGTGAATATTTTTCTGTCAAGCATGCTTGTCACCTTCTACCATAGCTGGACAATCACATTTTCAGCCATCATCTCGAGAAGTTTCAAGGTGATTATCCTAAAATCATATCCGTAAAATAATTAGGAGCTGATGAAAATTTTGGTTCACAATTAGTCCATGTAGGTGTTGCAACATATTCAGCAGCCTCTTTTTTCCTTTAGAATTTCAATTGTTCCATTTGCTTCTTCTTGAATCTTTTCGTCAAAAGCAACATGACCATGTTCAATGCTGCTGCAGGCATCATTAACTTTTCAATCATCAGTGACAATTTCTGGAACATGTGGTGTTATTATAATTTAAAAATCACTATCATCATATTCATCGGCCAATGGCATTAAATATTTAAAAGCTTCTTCAGTTAAAAATCTCCGACTCATTTCCAAGCGGATGTGAAATCAGATCACACCTCGAACAGTAGTATTCTTTTCCCTACAAAAGATAGCATCAGCACGTGACCAAAACTCTCGACTAAAGAAACAGAACATATATATTACAGGTTCATGTTCCAAGCAAACTAAATGCTATTGAGTTTTGTAATAAGTAAAACATAGATATTCTAATCCTTTTTCTCAAAATTTCAAACGCCTTTGTATGGGTGTGCATAGTAGGGGATTTTACTATCGTCCTATATATAGGACGGCACCTAAAACCTTTGTAAAACCAGTTTGAATATAGCTTTTTGTTTGCAAATTTTACTAAGAAATAACATATAAAACATGCCATGAATAAATTTTAAAAAAGAAATTGTATTTCTTTCTCATAATTATTTAAAAGAAAAATATAATTCTTGTCAAATAAAGTAGCAAAAATTAGCCAAATTCAAAATTCTTAAAAAAATTTAAAATGATCAAAATTGAACTTAAAAAGATAATAAATAGCACTTATCAATCTTAAAATATACTTTAGAAGCGGAATATAAATTAAAAATGCGATATTGGCTATGAAAATTGGACAAATCTGTGCTGTCCTATATATAGGACGATGGTAAAATACGGGTTAAGTTGTAAGTTTTTCTGTTGCTTTCTTGTACTTTTAAAATTTGCTGCTTTGCGTCTTTTCTTAAATTTATTCGCTATTCTTTAAAATTTGAACGAATTTCCTCTCCAATAACCTCACGAATTTTTAAGTCAGTTTTATCTTTCATTTTTATACCAACAAATAATTCCAAAGGTGTTAAGTTAATACTTATTTGATAAGTAGAGTTCAGAATGCGTTGCAATTCAGGGACGAATTTAAACCATTTCGTTGGTTCATCTTTTGATAATTTAGAAATTACTGCTATTACCGTAGAATTTAGTCTTTCAACCTGCCCATCTGCTAGCCTTTGGCAGACCAGTATTAACAGAAATATGTTGAATTGATTCGGATGAACAATAATCATCAAAATCTTTGGAATTAAAAGCACTGCCTTTATCGCTTCTAGGATTTCCGAAGACGGATTTGTGCAACTCTAATTTTGATATAACTTCCTGACTGGATGTTGATTTTGTTGGGTAAAGCCAGACAAATTTTGTAAAAGAGTCTATAACGCAAAGTATATGCTTATAGTTCTTATTGGTACTTTCTAATGGTCCTAGATGATCCACATGATAAGTGTCTAGAGGTAATTCGACTTTCGGTATAGGATGTAACTCCCCTTCTTGTTTACCTTGCTTTTTACTGGCTAAAATACATGTGATACAATTTGAAATGTATTTCTCAATTTTTTTCTTTAATTTAGGAATGTAAAATTCGTTGATTAAGTGGATTTCCGTTCGTTTTACAGAAAAATGACCTTTCTCAGGAGCACTTTTTATTAATGACATTTGTATGTCTTCTGGGACAACTAAAAGGTCGTTTCCTTTAATGGATTTATACAGAAGGTCACCTTTAATTATCTAGTCATCATGTTGATTCTTTATTTTAAGAAGGTCTTTTATTGCTTTAACATTTTCATCTGAATTTTGTGCTTTTAAAATCTGTAAAGTTAAACTGTCTTGGATTATCATATAAACAGAGTTTCTGCTTAGTGCTCCAACATGCCGCATACGCGTTCTTTGACGGTGTTCAATTACGTAATCAAATTCCTCTAACATTAAGGCCCACCTTGCAATTTTCGAGGAACTGTCCTTCTTACTCATTGTTTGTTTAAATGCGATACAGTCAATGACTATTTTAAAATGTATGCCTAAAACATACGGTCTAAAGTTTTTAAGTGCTTCTGTAACAGCCATAACTTCTAGCTCATAACTTGAATATTTACGTTCAGTATCAGATGTTTTACGACTCATACAATACACAGGGTGCAACTCATTCTTAACTACTAGCTGCATGGCCCGGCGTTGCACGGGATATCTTGAATAATGGGATATTCCCGGGCGGAGAGAAGTGAGATCACGTAAGATCTCAGGATCCATATTTTTTCATATGCCCGTCTCAGTTTTTTTCAACAAATATTGTCACTTACTTTCCCCAACAAACGTAACTATTCTTTCAAATCTAGTCTTTTTATTACTTAATTTGCATATGCCCTCCTCTGGTTTATTTTTTCTACAAATATTTTCACTAACTTCCCCCTAAAACTTAAACATCCTTTGAATCCTATATTGTTTAATTAAAATTTTGAAATCCAACATTTTAATAACCTTGTCGCTAAATAACCCAGCGTTTCTCGGAATCCACATTTTTCATATGCCCGCCTCTGCTTTCTTCCCTACAAATATCGTCACTAAGCTTCCCCAATAAACGCAAATCTGTTTTGAATCCTTTCTTGTTTGATTAAAATTTTCAGTTCTAGTACTACCTTAAAACAGTATGGTTTGAATGAAACGCGAGAATTTTTATGTTTATAAATTAAAACAGGTTAGCATGATATTTGTTTTGCAAAAGAAAAAATAAAACGAAATAAAAAAAGAATCGATAAAAGATTTAATAATACACCAAATTCATAAATTAAATACCAGAAACATATTTTCGTCTTTACTGTATATGAATAATAATGAGAAAAAAACGGATAAAAATGAATAAATATTTCCCCAACAAAGTAATTGTTGCGAAAAACAGTACTACAAAAAAGAAAGAAAAAAATCCAGGAAAATGATTTTCTCGATGTTTTTAAATAAAAATCCAAAACGCGGAAGCTCCCTAAAAAAGAAAAAAGAAAACCTTTTATACAAACCAAATGTAAAAACAACCGATGTGACAGATAGTTATAGGAGCTGTCGATAGAGGGCGGCACAAAATTTCATTCATTTACACGTTTTTAATTAATTTCTTTTTAACTAATTACAATTTTGGAATTTAAATAGTCGAAATGGATTCCTTCGATTATTTTCCATCTTTTGGTACTTACGGCTAGTTTCAGAATTCAGTGGTTCGTGAGAAGATAGAAGGACATACATACATGCATAATACATACATACATACGTCTGTTGAGGTTCGAATTTTAATAGGATAGATTGACTTTTGAAGCAAGCTCGCTCCAAAACCATCTATACTCGCGTCGGTACGAATTTCTGTTTCACTTTTAGGATTATACTGACATAACACAGGTTCTTTAATTAAAATCTGTTTAAGTTCGTTAAAGGATTCACGTTCTTTCAAACCAAAACTAAAATTAATGTCCTTTTTTAACTGGTCACTTAGAGGTTTAGCTATTGCGGAATAATGCGGAATAAATTTCCTTAAGTACCCAGTTAGTCCTAAACAGCTTTTAATATTTTTAGTCGATTTTGGTTCTGGGAAATTCATAGCAGCTTTTATTTTCAAAGGAGAAGCATTAAATTTACCATCTTTAATTTTATGACCTAGAAATTCTATCTCACGTTTTAAAAATTGACATTTCTCAATATTTAACTCCAATCCCTACTCAGATGCTGTTTGCAAAACACGTTGCAATCTTTCAATACGCTGAGTTTCAATTTCAGAAGAAACAACCAAATCATCTAAATAAATCAAAACTATGCTTTCTTTAATGAGATCACGGAATACATTGGAAATATATCTTTGAAAAACACTTGGACTATTAGTCAGACCAAAACTCATCTTATTAAAATGGTATTGCCCAGTATCCTTTACGAAAGAAGTATATTTCTTTGACGAAGGGTCAATGTCGACATGGAAAAAGCATTCTTGTTGTAAAATTAGTACCTTAAAAATCCGACTTTCTTTCTAACCAAAACAATCGGTGAACTATATTCTGATGTACTCGGAAGAATTATTTTATCTTTCCACCACTGCTCTATTTGTTCATTTATAATTTCCTTTTCAATGATGGGGAAATGTCTGGTTGGAAGAATTTAATGGTATGTCACTTGTTAAGCGGACATTCATTTTTACATCAATCTTTCTTATTTTATTCGGCTTTTAGTTACGAAGAAGATCTAGTACTTTTTTTTCATGCGCTTTATTTTGAATATGCGTTAAATATATTTCCTGTTCGTGAGTCATCGCCTCTGCTGCATTTATCAAAAAAGAATCCGAAAGAAAATTATCGCTTGGTTTTGAAAATTTTATTTCTTTTCCGGAGACGATTAAAGTGCACTGATTTATGACATTACAACCAACTATGAAATCGAAAGAAAGAGTTGAATCGCTTACTACACATATTTCAGATTCAAATTCTAAATCATCTATTAGAATTTTGGTTTTAAATATACCTAGAGGTTTTACTGATGTATTTTCCCAAGCCTGAAAGTTTATTGTTAGATAGTTCCAAATCGAATATTTCACCTATTTTTTCAAAAATACTCTTCCTTATTAATGTCTTTTGACTTCCGGAATCAATAAGCAACACAATATTTAAATCAAATTTTTATATTAAATTGTCGCAAGAGTTTTTTTTATCGACTGTAACACTAGAATGTTCATTTTTCATCATGCAATCCTTAGCAAGATGATCCCCAAATTTATTACACTTGAAACATTTGTTTCCCTTAATTTAATTCTCACATACGCTTGATTTATCTCCTAGCCCTTTAAGACCGGACATATTTTCATCCTTAAATTTAATTTTTTTTTAGTTTATAAGTACCCTTGGATCCTACTGGTACTGTAAAAAAATTTTTTTAAAATTTAGCATGTCCCTCAAACTCAGGAACGCACCCGTACGATCGTGCGGGTTAGGCCTTTTCTTTGTCAATGTGAACCCGTACGATCATGAGAGTTAGGCATTATCTATGTAAGCTTCGCCTAGTTTATTTTTTCATGGTTTAGTTTTCATTCAATATTAATTACTCAAAGAAATAAATATTTAAGCATCGTAATAAACAATTTATAATTTATACGAAAAAAGATATTTGTAAATAAGGAAATTATAATTTTGATGACTAATTTTTTTTAAATGAAAATATTTGAAACAAATCTTAGTTTCTGATAAACATAAATATGCCTTACATTTCTCACACCGAGTTTTAGAAGTGCTTTCTTCTGAAATAAGGGATACTCCTGTATTCTTAGAAGGCAAATGAAACTTCTCGGATCATGCAATATCTGGTTGTTCGCTTTCCATTCTTTCTTTCACAATAGAAATTGCAGCGACTTCACGAGATGTCGGATGGCCCCCTTCAATCCCCTGCTTCTTTAGAAAATCCCCCTGTATTTCCTCCGGCAATATGAATTGTGGGCAAATGCCGTTTCTATATTGATTATATTCAAGGAAGGACCACCCATAATTTCCCACTATCATTAGGACAGGCGGTATTTTCAGATAGTGATGGGTCAGATTCGTTCCTTTTGCGGAATCGGATCCACGGATCCGAGTCCGGCTGCGGATCCGGATCCGCGGATTCGTTCCGACTCCGAAAAAATGGATTTATAGCCCATAATAACTTTAATAATCTTTATTAATGAACTCATATTTTAATATAATTATGAATCATAATTAAAAACATAATAATTTTAATTAGATAATTAATTGTGTTGATATTAATTGTAATTAATAATTATAACTAGATAATTAATTATATTGAATACAATTTTAATAATGAATTATAATTACTAATTATAATTTTTAATTAACATTTCTGTTAATTATTTAAAATTTCGTTAGTGAATTTAATGGAACTTTGCAAGAATCTTCAGTATTTTGACGCTATTATCTGGTTAGGACTTCCCATGAATGTCATTTAATTTGATGGAAACAATATATTTACTGAAGCGTTCAGTAATGAAATTTAAGCTCAGATTTCTTTCTAATTAAATATCAAGTTTACAATCTTGATGCAACTGTATGGAGCTCATGAGTTCCATACAGTTAAAAATATTTTAATCATCATCAAGGAATATTAAACAACTCTTTGCAGTTATCAAAGATCTACTGCTGTTAAAATCTGTTATTAACTACATTGATGAAATGTAATTTTTTAGTGAATTTCTGTCAGTTGAATCAAATGCTTTTAAATTTTGAGCAAATTATAAATGCCATTTAAATATGCCTTCCCCCAATACGTGCTTGCATGGCGAGGTCGGTAGAGCGCCTTGTTACGAGCCCCATTGGCCCGGGTTAGAGCCTAAGCCTTTGAGTCTTTCTTTCGCGGTTGCATTAAGGCTAATGTTTTCAAGAAATTGAATTTAGGATATTCTCTCTTTATAATATATATTCAGCTTCTTATTCTATTTTACTCTTTTATTTCCAAACCTAATTTATAATTAGATAAATTTTAAATAATTCCTAGTGTCCAAAATCAAAAAGTATAAAAATATTTTTCGATGGACTTTAAATTACTCACACGGAAGAAATAATATTTCTTAATAATTTCTAACTTGCGTTTCTATTTGTTGACTTATCTTAAACTTGTATAACAAAAATTCTTGACTATTTGTAAAATGTCCAGGCTCAAAATTTTCTTTTAAATGTTTTTTTTTATCAAATCCATTAATTTCAATTTATCGTCATTCAACTAATGAAAAGATTTTTGATATTGTAATCTTGAGTAAAGAATAAAAAATTATAATTATTTTAATTAGAATTGTTATTATTTCTTTTTACTACGAAGTACGTAAAAGAAGGTAGTTTAGCAATTTTTATAACATATTGCGAATGCAATTTTTTTCTGTTTAGAAGAAAACACTATTTTGATAGTAGGTTATTTTAAATCATCTGTTTATCCAAATATGTGCGGAAATATTTAACAATTTTAGCTAAACTTATTTAGTTCTTAATTTTTATTAATCAGAATTAAAATATAATAATCTCAATTACTAATTAAAAATTAATAATTCGTTTAAATTAATTTATAATTCTTATTGATTTTAATAAGTTGCATTTGTTATTAATAGAATTGATAGAGTTAATATGATTTATCTTTCATATCAATTTGTAGTAGAAATAATATCTAAATTAAATTAACGCAAAAATGAGGAAATAATCGGTTAAAGCCTGTTACACTTAAAATATAATATTCTGTCGACTTAATATGTTTGTAAACATACCTGATACGACAAGTAATGTTTTTTTATATAAAAATGTTCAGTTTTTATAAAACATAAGAATCAGAAGCCAGTAACAATATTTAATCATATTTATTTATAAGGAAGTTGCTTATTTCCTAGGAAGAATACAAAATACCAGAGAAAAATTGCACAGCATTGTCACACAGATACAAAAGTGATTTCCTACTGTTGCCGGTAAACATAAAAAGAACTTGTGCTGTGACAGCCAAAGTGAAGTGATGCTTTGTAAAAAGTATGTTGACACCGGACACACTACAGATCTGGAAAAAACTAAAGACTGTTTACTTCGATTAGTAGACAAAGTTACTAAGCGTAATAAATTTCATGAGACACTGACATAAAAATAAAGTTATTTTGCATAAAGATATATTTAAACTTTATAGTTTGAGGAGATGTCAGTAACCACATCAGTACTATAAACTAAGACTTATTTTTAGTATTGTACAACATTTTCAATTATTTCTGTATTCTTTTTTTGATTTCATTCACTACCCGTTGTCTTCAGCAGATATCTCAGATAACGCGCCAAGATTCCAGAGCTTCCGGCCATAAAAGATTAGGATTTCATCACCTGTATTTAGTGTAATCACCAGGCATGTCATTTTACATTCCTCTCCACTGCCGTTCTATTCAGTCACCCCATATGTGTGACGGGAAGTTGATTGGTAATGTGAGAAAACTTCATGTGATGCAGGGGAGTCGATGGAAATAACAAGCCTTTTTTTCCAATCACTTTAAAAGAGAGGAGGGGGGGAGGTAACCACAATGTCCACTTGTTTCTTAATGTGCGTGCATAATTGTAAAATTGGTTTTTACCCCAAATGATAAAATACCCAAATAAGGACATTTATTTTCTGCAAATGATAAACATATTTTTAAACTAACTACATCAAACAATTTTAGTAGCACGTCAGTACTTTTTTTCTACTGGGAAAAAATAAGAATAAATTTCTCCTAACATATATGTTTAGAATTCTCTCAATTCCGGAGGAAAAACGTGGGAACAATTTCACAGTCGTTGGGAGGTCTAGCAAGGAGAAGATAAGTGAAGCCCCATCAGGTGATAATTGGTTTTACTGTATAGATAAGGCATGAGCCGTATGTGTGAGAAATTGTGATAATTACATTTCCCAAGACGGAAAAGACTTACAGTAACATTTTCAAAAAAAAGTATTAATGAAAGGGACAAAAGTGTGGACAAAAAACATTTAGTTTTCGGCATTCCACTTGATTAGTTGAAAGTAATTTTATTTTTATCGAGCTTAAAGAAATGAAAATATTTTTGTGGTGGCAATTTTTAATTTAGAACGAAAAATCATAAAAAATTTTTCCTGTCTGTTTTTTAGTTTTTTTTTTTACTAAAAAGGATTTCAAAGAAGGGAGCTTTGGTTTTTAAAGTATGGTGCGAATGATTTTTTTCCAATTTTGCAATGCGCCATATTTATTAACATTTTTCTTTCGCTTTATGTTAAAAGTTTTTTTCAGTTAAAGATTATTCTACTTGATGCGTTTACTCAAAAATGTACTGAGACTTAACAATCTGATATAAACTTATTGCATCAATGAAGTGAAATAACTATTTATTGTTAAATAAAGAATAATTCTTTAGAAAAATAATTTTTTTACTGACCTGCTTAAATTTTGTGAATGTGATATTGTGCTTTGTTCGTAACAAAAGCAGAAAGTCTGGATATTTTATAATATTGAGTGCGTTAGTGAAAATGTGGAGCATTGAAGTTATCATAATTGTTTAGTTCAGTTGTTTAAGATAAGAATTAAATCAACGATCAAAGTATATGTAGTTCTAAGTTTCTTTGCTTTCCGTGGTGTAAAAGTTGCAGTAATGTTTTCGATCTTTTAAAAAAAAATCCATCAAAAATATTAAATTTTGTTTCATACGGAATTAAAATAAAATTCCTTTGGATGAATTATTTATTTTTGAGATGATATAATATTCTAAGTAAAGATATCACTTAACTCCTCTCCAAACTTCCACGCCACACCAGCAGGAAAAGTTTAATGACTGGCATTTTCAGTATGGGTGGAAAAATGAAAATGACGAATAATTTTATAAAAGTCATTCCTAAATTTCGAAATCAATCTTTAATCTAAAAGCATATGGATTTGCGTATATAGATAAGTTAAATGGTTTTTATGAACAAATTTGTAAAAAACTCCAAGATTTTAATAGACAGCTTACAAGTAATACAAACTTGAATTGAGAGCTGATGCTGTCATAAAACTGATAAGTAAGGGTAAATTACTGTTTTAGCTAGTTTATGTTGGCTTCTGAGAGAATGAACCGCATATAGTGAATATAAGAGATGGCTTCAGTACTATTTTTCTCTCTGTCTGTAACAAAGAATGGTTGAAATGATGAGAAAAATATAGAAAGATATATATTACCGGTTATAAACCGGATTTATTTTCAGCCATATTTCTGAGGTTATGTAAGCTTGTGAACTCCAACAAACCTTCATAACTAATCCAGATATACGGATCTCAACGATGACTAATGATTGTAAATTTACAAATAAAATACTTTGGAAATGCTACCGTGTCAAAAACAACAATGCTTATCTAAAAGAGAGTAGAAATTTCCTATGTTCGAATCAGACCGAACAACGCTGTAAATAAAGCTTTTCAACTTTTCAGTATGCAACTGTAGTGAATCAGAACATATTAGGATGGTGAGCATAACTTGAAATTTTTGACTCTATAGTTGCAAAAATCCAGGTGTTATAACCATTTTAGTTGGGGGAATAATTAAAATATAAATAGAAAGAGAGCCGATCAGTTGAGAAAGGTGAAATTTCGGGAATAATCTGGCACTGTGGTGGCTAATGTTAAAAAGTCACGAAATGAGTTGCGAAACTCTTTGTTCACACAGATTGCAGGTGAGAGGATTTTAATTAAAATGACGGCAGATGGTCATGAAATTCAGTTAGATCACCAGGACTACTTTTAAACTAGAAATTTTAGCATGTTCTATGAAATCAGCTTGCTTACCATAGCCCAAGTGTGAAAAAGAAAAAAGGGCTTAAAATAGCGGAAGAAAATTTTAGAGTCCGTAAATAGGATAAAAATACAAAAAAAATTTGAAGATTAAAAAATCTGAACGGAACCGTGGTGTTTATGATAGTTAATAAAATTGTGCTGATTCTGGTTCTTCTTTTATAGAATTACAAAATATAAAGCCATTTTAATTAGCGTTTAATTAGGGCGGAATGATTAAAACTCTTCCGAAATTAAAACATGCGGCTGTGAAAGATGCGGAGATGTGAAAACATGATGCAATAAAAAGAAATATTATTTTTTTGTTTTTCGGGATTTTTTTAAAAAATTAATAATTTTCTCTAAAATTATGGATCCGAATCAGTGATTCTGAATCGGAATCAGTAATTCCGATTCCGCGGATTCATCATGAGTCCGATTCCGCGGATTCATCATGAGTCCGATTCCGCAGATTCGTTCCTTTTAGTGGATTCGTTCCTTTTGGTCGTAATCGGATCAGTTCGTTCCTTTTGAGGATCCGGATCCGCGGATTCGTTCCGGTGTGTGAACGACACATCACTATTTTCAGATATACATACGTGACCGCTGATCCTAGCGTCAGTTTTGAAGGCTTTTGTACCTAGTTTCTTTGTCCGAACTGAATAATTACAAGCACATGCACTGTCACCAAATTCTTCTTACTTCCCCAATAGTAAACTAAGGAGGAAAGGAAATCCAAGTGTGGAACTTTCTGTGAGTAGTCTCCTTTGTTACGAAGCTTTCAAAGAGATCCTTCAAAATACTTTGAAAGAGCTTGTCACATTTGAGTGCTGATACGGTAAAAACGACGATGCGATTTGCAGAAGTTTCTCGAGGAATACTGCAAACCGTTGGAGGCGTTGGGATATATTTCGTGAAACTCTCTTGAAAAAAAGCTAAAAGCAGAAAAAATTGTTTATATGTAAAATATTTCATTTTTATGTGATAGGAGATGAACCATGTATTTTTAAGTTAAAATTTTATCTTCTTAATATAGTACTCATTTCAAGTCTTAAGGCCGTTACTTAGTGATATAGTCGAAGGAAAACAACGAGGTGTGCATCGGGTCACGCGAGAAGACCCTACAGAAAGGAAGTCAATTTTTGGACAGTGAACTCAAATAAAGCCGAACCCGCACGATCGTGCCGGTAAACAAATATTACGCCTAAAGGGTAATTATATTAATTCTTAACTAACATTTTTTCCTATTTTTCATTTATTTCAACATTAAATTGACAATTCGTATCTAAGCAATTAAATATGTATTAATAATTAGCTGATTGCGACAGATAAATAATTCTAATGTTTAGCGTGATTTTTTTTCAAACAGATTTAACGCGATTATAATTGAAATATGGACTGTCTCTTTTGAGAAAACTAGATACTATTGATATTCTGGAAACTAGAACAGTCGTTACAATCCGGCATTTATTAAATACATCTCTCCAGGAAGCAGAAATGCTAGCCAATGTCTAACCCTCACAATCGTGCGGGTTCGGTCTTAAAGGGCTAGAGCACCACAGTTAAAGCACCGAATGTCATTTAATTTAGCATACTTATATTTAGTTTCGTTTCCGAACTTTGGTTTATTTGGTTTGGCTTTATCGTAGTCGGATCTAATTTTCTCATAAACTCTAAGTTTTTGTTTAAACTCTGACAAGTTTTGACAACCATATAAAATACTTTTACTAAAAACAGAATCAGGTATACCATTTATAACATATTGTATCAAAGCAGTATCTTCAACATTACCACGATTACACAATTGTTTCATCGTCAATTAATACACTTCTAATGACTCACTATTTTTTGATTTACGTTTACGTAACATTTCATGCAGTTCAGCAGAATTACAAGAATAACCAAACTCAGATAATAATAAATTATTGTTAATTGCTGAAGAAGATGTATTGAGTTTTGCCTGTATAAATTTGAAGTTTATTTTTTGGACCAGTGAATGAATTTTTCTATTGCTGCATGGATTTGGATTTAAATTTTTATATTCGTGAGGGCATGAGAGGCGATCAGAAAGGCGGCCGGTAAATACTTATATGACAATGTTTTCTGGCCGGGTTTCCTGAAGAATTTCGTATGCGACTAAGTTCCAGAGGACGGGACCACTGCAGGAACTCTGTGGGCAGCCGTTCCTATAGTCTCTAATCGCTGGTCCTTCGCTGGAGTTGAGAATAATTTTTCTGTTAAACAGTAGATTTCTGAAGATGGTTGAAATGTTTTTGGGGCAGTGACTATTGTCCAGGTAGTTGACAATTGAGGAGTGTTGAATGTTATCGAATGCGCCCTTAATATGTATTGAGAGTATCAGGAAATGAAGATTTTTCTTTTTGCCTTCATGGATTTTCGAATTAGATGGTGAATTGCTAGTTCCGTCGAGCGCCCCTTCCTGAATCCTTGCTGGTTGTCAAAAATCTAGTCGATTATCTTCAGGTGATAATTGAGCCTCCAGATAAAAAGTATCTCCGAGACTTTTCCAATAGTTGGCGGTAAAGAGATAGGTCGATAAGCAGAGACTTCGTCATCAGGTTTACCTTCTTTGAATAGATTAATATTACCTAATTTTAGTGGGTCAGGAAATGTCCCAAGATACTAGCATTTGTTAAAAGCTCTATTAACAGGATAGGAAATCGTTTATTTATTTGTTGAATCATTATATCATCAATTCTGTCAGGTCCTGGTGCTTTTCTTTTTGATATTTATTGATGAAAATTGCAACTTAGTCTTTTCTGAAGGGAGCATCGTCTGGTGTGTTAGTTATTGATGGGAGGTCCGCATAATCTAGTGTGTACGGGAGCATTTACTCTAGGATATTGTATGCAATTTTAAGCTGGCTTTCTTTGGGGTTGTTGCTCTTTAAGACAATGAGATGGGCATGAGGAATAGGTTTTTGAAAGGCGGCTTTTATTGTTTACAAAATGGGTTTGAGGCGCTATTGCAGAATGTTCTCCAGCCAGAATTCTTAGCCTGTTTAACGTGCTTCGTGTACAGAGCTTAATCCTTTTTTAAGGTCAAGAATCTGCGTCTTCTCTGATCTTGCGGGATTCTGTGTGCCCGTCGCCTCAGCACTTTGAGCCTGTTTTTCTCAATTTCTAGTTTTGATGTGTACCAGCAAGGGATCCTGAGAACTCTTTGCTTTTAAATTTTGTAGGTGCTCTTCTAGGCATGTATGTTTCTATTATGGATATGGCTCGTGAGTTTGATGATGCCATCTTGTATTTGGCTGTTTCTTATTTCTTCCAGAAGGGGACTGATACTAGGTTTAAGTTTATTGAGGAATTTTCTATGATTCCCATGAAGAGTTTTGATTCTATTTTTGGTGCTGTTCTGAATTTGTGATTCTATTTTAACGTTGATATATTTATGGTCACTGAGCGACGGCTCTTCTGACACCTCTCATTTGACGAACTTACTAATTATATCTTGGGGACTTATTTGGATTGGATCTTGGTCGGGTTAGATAGACGGATAGAGACCGAAATTGTTTGAATCCCAACCTCCTTGGTTTCCATTGGGGCATTTGCAGTCGCACACTTAGTTTTGCTGCTTTCCATCCCAGCTTCCAGCTGAAGATGGATTCTTTTCTCTAACTGATCCAGGAGATGGTTGGCCTTGTCTGAGACGTTATTGGGAGGGAATGGTATGGAGACTGAATGAGCTTCTTCCTTGATGCTTCGGGTATTTGGTTTGCTTTCCTGCAGCTCCACCATTTAAGATTTTCAGATTCATGAAGAGCTCAGAGGATGTCACATATTCAACAAAGAGACGTGGAGCAAGTGAGGCCACATAGGAAAGGGAAGAAGTCAAGTCACAGTTTTTTCTATTTTTTGGAAATGGGGGATGGAGTCAAAGCCTTGGATAATCCGGCGACTTCCATCATAAGGGAGAAACTGACTGAGTCCCGAAGTGGAATTATTCCATTAAAAGTTATTGAAACAGAAAACGAAAAAACAAGAAATAAATAAAGAGTGGATACTGGGAAAGTAAAGACTAAAAGTTGGCTGACAAATTCACAAGGGCGAGAGCGGCCGGGGCTTGTGGAGCCACAATGACATCATAGAGAGTGCGTGCATAAACTTCTGCATAATACATACAAACATTGAAAAAGAATTTAAAAAACCCTCGGTATACTATTTAAAAAAAGGGGGACAAGCTTATTGAAACTGACAAAAAATTTCAAAAATTTATTTCCTTCTTTTTTCTCAACCTTTTTTTTCTTTTCTCTTTTTGAAAAAAAAATAGAAAAAGTAAAATAAAAAAATAAATAAAATAAAAAATTAAATTAAAATTAAAAGAAAAATAAAATAAACTACAATTAAAAGAAAATATATAAAGAAATGCTATAAAATTTCTAAAAAAACATGGGACGACTAGAGTGCTTTGCTCTGTTTCGTTGCTTCGTCGTGTCCTTGCCCAGCTGGCTGAATTTTGAAGAGAAAAAAAATAATAATAAATAAAATAAAGAAAAACCTTGTCCGTATAGGGTGCTCTCGACTCCCCTTAGCAATTAAACCGGTATTTTATCATTTCATTTATGTTTTTATTAACTAGATAGATGACTGCTTGTTTTCTGGAAATGTGTGGTAGTTTTCTTCAGCTAAGTAAGGATCCTAAACGTCAGATGTTATTGGGTTCTGATTAATTTATGTTATCTATTATATGTCTTATAACGATTTAACCCTTGACTCTGTAATTGGTTTAATTAACAATTTAAATGCTAATAAATTCTGCTAATTATAAAATTAAATGTCCAAATACCGTTGAACCCATCGAGTTATTATACGTACGCCAAGTTTTTTAAATATACGATCAAATGCTATAAAAGTACTAAGTTCATTAGCCTGTAAAAATTGCAGAATGCAGCAGAAAATGGGCTTGCTTCCAAACCGCGGAAATCTCAGGGTACGCAGTCAGAGGTTAACGTATCTATCTACCTACGTCTAACGTTTTAATTTGAATTATTTATAAGCCTATTCCTTTGATTTTACAAAATTATTTTTACAATGCTTCTACGATGCTCAGATGGACAAGTAGAAATTCTTTAATAAATTTAAAATATAATGATTCAATTATAAGCGATACAACAAGGAAGCAATGATCAACGTTTGAATTAAAACTGTTCAATATTGAATGTTTATTTATATTTTATATCGCTTGACGTATACGAGATTTTATTTTGGAATATTTCTATTATGACTAGTATATGGGGTGAGCTGGACAGCCACCCCACTCTCAATTTACTACAAATCAGAGACATTGAAAATCAAATGATTATAGACCAAAACAAGCATATTTTGACAAAAAAATAAGCAATTTTAAAAAAAAAAGAAAATTTCAAAATATAAGAATGAGATGTTTATCAAAACTTTAAAAAAATTAGAAGTTTGATAAAATAATAATAAAGTTAAAAAAAATAGTTTTTAATCACTATCTTCAATTAATTTACAAGCATAATATTTATCATCAATTTTTTCTCTTAAAATGAAAAAAAGAAGTATAATTGTTATTATTAATGCATTGAATGGCTTTTGCTGAAAACTGGTTTATTCTTTGCAAGGTAAAATTCTCTCTCTTCTTCGTCATGCATTTGTAAGTAGCAGTAACATAATCTCCAAATTTAGTTTGATATTTTTTTCAACGATATTAGTTCAAGATTTCAGAATAAGGTATAAATTTGATGAATTCGTCCATCTCTTTATTTTTCTTTATTGACAGGCAAACATTTTTTATAAAGGCTTTTCCTTTTTATGATAATTTCTTTTTCAGTACATTTTATAGCAATTTTTTATAATTAGGCTTATAATTTTTCATTAAATACTTTATAATATAATTCTATATCATTGCATTTTGCACTTTTTTATACCTATACTATTAACTCTTTATATAATGCTTTATAATATAATGCTATAAATATAGCATTATATTACAAATAATCTTTAAAAAACCGTTTCAAGTAGTATTTTAATCATCAACTTCCATTGCGGTTATCTATAGCTTGAAAACAATATTTATAAAATATGCATTTATCCATAGAACAATGATATCCTAATAGGTTTCACATTTCGGAACTTTGAAATCAATATAAGGGATATTAAATTCTTCAATATATCTCTTTTTATCTTTTCACACTTAGAAGCAAATGTGCCGCCATATAATTCATTTAGATTTTTAATGTAATCTTTAACATGTTCTTCACTAAACCATAATCCCTTATCATTTCAAATTTTTTTTTGAATCTCAAGCTGAGAACTTATTTCATTTATAAACAATTTTTAGTTATTGTGAGATGATGAATTCACAATGAGGTGAGAAAACTGTTACAGTTTCACCTATATTTTGTTTCAAATGAATCCAGCTTATTTCTCTAGAAATGGATATATTTGGCAGAACGAAGCCTTTAATATTTATAATGAGTGTTATACCTTCTATAATTTTAGGCACTATTTATTTAGATTATTATAATAGTTTTTCCGTCAGTAACCAAGAGGTACTGTATTAAAATCATCTAAAATTTTCCTTTTATCATATCCAAACATGTATCTTTTATTAGTTTTATTAACATTGGTACATCCGTCTTTTATATTTGAAATTGACTGATTTCAACATTTATGTATTCTGTTTCGCATGTTATTATTTTCATTTCCTTCATAAAACTTCAATTTAGTTTCACTTTCATAATTCATTTTAAATTCTTTTACTTTCCCTTTGACACCATTATTATTTAATATAGATTTAATGCCATAATCTTTGCTTGGCATGAAATCTATGATTTTATATATTTATCTTTGCCTAATTCGTCTTTCCATTCACTAACATGCTTCTTGCTTTCATTTTATTGATTCCCTCAATAAATATACTATAAGTATATTTATTGAGGGAATAAATACACTTAATAAATATTCCCTCAATATTTACAATACTATAAGTATCATAATACATGACTTTATCTCCTAATTTATCAAGCATTTTATACAGTGTAATTCTAGCTGAGGTAGTTGTAAATGCTGCTATATAAATATTCGTAGTAAAGTTATTTTGAAAATATTCATCTTTCATCTTATAATTCATTTCAACACAATCATCATTCAAAAATATCATTTTAACTCTTTAATATTATCATTGAGTATAATTCTATAAAAGTCTTCCATTTCCATAACACATTTTTTTTCATATTTATTCTTTTATCAAACTTGCCCAAACGGAATTTAAACAAATTTTAGCTATAAATCATCCATAGCATCCATTTAATCTTAAAAATAATTAGAAATCGGAATAAAAAGAAAGCTTACCTCATAAACCTTAAAGGTAATCAGTTTTATATTAATCATTTAATTCTGAGAGCTTTATGATGAAAAACTGCAAATACTTGTTCCTTAACAGTTGTGAGTATACAATACATGATCATGCATTTAATTTTTTAACAAGTCACATGTTTACGAAAATGAATCAATCAGATTTAAAATAGCAAAATAAGGATTGCTTAAAGTGTTGGAATGCTTATTATTGGCTAATTTGAAATTACTAGTTAATTATTTGAAAAACAGGTCCAACTGGTGCAGTGGCCAAAACTGGAGCATCTACCCTATAAGTTATTAAACAGAACTAATGTTGAAAAAATGAATAAAAAAAGTTATGTGTTAACAACAAAACTATTTCAATCGCGTTTTTTCCGTCATAAGAGAAAAGGTCCAAGAACAGCCTTCTTCCGCTCGAAGGCAGAGCGGCTCCGCGAAGTTTCTGGTAGTCACAAGATGGCCGCCGCTCCTCTGACAGTTACTTCACTCGCGCCTATAGGGAAGGATAGGAATGCCCACTCCTTCATATTCATACCTCCATGCCTTTTTCAAACAATTATTTTTGTTTAAAATTCATTGAATCATAAACATAATAGTATTTATCCGAATATTTACCGACATAAGTTTGAATATTTAAAGTGTTAAATAAATGAGGAAAATATCCTCTTGTTAATTATTTTTACCCAAATGTTTTTGGAAAATCTTTTAAAGGAATGAGCGTAAAATTAATGAAATCCATAAATATTTTACTATAATCAGATGCTTGTATATATAACGTTTTTCCGTTAAGTGCAGAGTAGATGAAGTCGAAAAAGATTGCAGTCGTTATAAGTCCAAATTATTCTATTACATTTCGAAAATAGGCAAGATTAAATTAGTTATAGAGTACTCAATAATAGATTAAACTTTCAAACGACTATGGGAAAATTAAAGCAATGGCCAGGAGTAACGAATTACGCCTAAAACGGCGTGGCTTGCTAAGTGCGTTACATGATTACGAAAGAGAAATTACACAGACGCGGAGAGTTTTTATAATACAAAAAAGGGGAAAGCACCGAAGTTGAGGCTCGAGAAATATTGCGACTCTAGTTACAGTAGAAGTGTTTTATCATAGGATTGAAGTAGAAATAATTCGTTCGTAATTAAAAAATAATTGTCGTTAAAAAGGATTTATTTTAAACATGGTAAAATTTCTAAGTCATTATATATATACAAATGTATTTTCCTTGATATATTGTTAACACCTCAATTTTATTTTTAAAACAATATTTTGTTTATTACTGATAATCAGATCCTTTTCCATAATGAGCTAAAATTGTATATTCAACAGGCGTTTTGACAAATTATTTGCAAAATATTATATATTTGCAAAAAAAGGAATATATAATTTGCATTCAACACTTTATGATGTAAATACAAATTATTGGTTCAGTCTTCTACCCCTTTTCAGTCCACATTAAAAATGAATTGCTGCTTTTAAGTTTCTTTCAGATAGTCCTGCACTTGAAAATAAAAGTTGTGATTTTTTATTTACAATTATTTTAACATCTCTGTCTGAATTCCCAAATGGGTTTTTTTTCCAAATTGATTGCTCTGTCAGTAGTCTGATTTTTCATGCTGACTACTTATTAACTCCCATTTCACTTCTGCATTTCCATCACTAATAATTAGTTCATCCCAAGATGCAGCTAAATATTTAATATTCTTGATTTACGAATACACTTCAATGCCATTCTTTTAATTTGAAAGAAAAACAATAAGCTATTACATTATGAAAGAGTTTTTTGTTGTGTTTGTAAAAAGGTTTTAAAAGTTAGGTTTAAAATATTTAATTCGCCGACATGTTTCTGCGCAGTGTCGGTTGGAGTACTGGTTGTTTCTCTCCCCTTTTTTAGAGCAATCAACGAAGGACCAAAATAGGGGTGAAAAATAATATTAAATCATATAGTTTTGAAAACTGGTACACATGTTCCTGAGAGGCTTATTATGAACGTATTAAAAGTCCTGGGGGTGAGCTCGCAGCGCCATCTTAGATTTTATACTCCATTTTTTTAGTTTTTCCTGAATATCTCGAAAACTGTTCAGTTTTCAAATTACAATTTAATTAGCAAATTAAAATACCTAAAATTTCCTACAAATATATAACTTCATTTTTCTTTCAGCTTTAATTGTTTCCCAGATAATGGGTCTCAAATAATGCCGCCATCTTGGATTTCATCCCCTTTTCTAGTTTCTCTCACATATCTCGAAATATATTCAATTTTTAAATTACTTGTAATTAATAAATTCAAATTCCCTACAAACTCATTCTTTTATTTTTGTTTTAGCTTTAAAAGTTTCCGAGATAATGGATTTCAAAAATTTCTACAATCTTTTATTTTATCCCCCTTTTTTAGTTTTTCTCAAATATATTAGAAACTATTATATTTAGAAAAAATAAAAGCATGCATTAGTTGGGAATTTTGCGATCATTAATTTGTAGTATTTCGCGAAATTTGAAAATCAAATAGTTTTCGAGATGCTCAAGAAAAACTTTAGAAAGGAGAATAAAATCCAAGATGACGGCATATTTCGAGACCCATTATCTGGGAAACTATTAAAGGTGGAAAAATAAATATATATATTTGTAGGAAATTTTACGCTCTTTAATTTGTTAAATCAATTGTAATTTGAAAATTGAATACTTTTCGAGATATTCAGGAAAAACTAAAAAAGGGGGATGCAATCCCAGACGGCGGCTCGAACTCACTCCCCGGGGCAGAGACTTTTAGTATGTTCATCAGAGGCCCCTCAGGAACAAGTGTATCAATTTTCAAACCTATATGATTTAATATTATTTTTCAAACACTTCGTTGACTGACTATTTCGTTGACTAAGATTTTTTTTAGAAATTTATGCACTTTGACTTAAACTCTGGGACTTCCCATTTTGATATTTAAGTTATTTTATTAAAAATATTTTACAAATTTTTGTCTACTTTTTAACTAGGATTACTGTTGTCTATTTTTTTATTGTCACTGGACAGTCCTTGTGAGAAGTTGTAACTTATACTTTTAATTTGTCAATTTTAGTATTGGAACTTTAGTTTTAACAAGTGATCTTAATACTTTAAGAATTTTATTATTAAACTACCAGATCTGATAGATACTTTCAAGTATAGGTCTGTCTGTTCTGAGTGCATGGGTCTTGTGTTGTGCGTGTTTTTTTTCGAGGTGTCTGTGGTTGGGCAGCGCTGTGATGTACCCTTACGAAGTGTAACGTTTATTTTAAAGAAGGCTCTTTGTTTATGTGTTGGTTTGTATGCTTTTGGTTCGCTTGTCCAGGTGTGTTGTTTAAATAGGTGTTTAGTATATTTTGAACCAGATAAATTTTCCTGGGCTTCCTATGGTTGATGTTTTTATTGTTTATGTTTTGAAGAAAACTTCAAGCTTTATGAGATGATATTTTTTTACTTTTTAATGTTTTAATTGTGTGTTTTAATATTTTTATTGTTTTAATATTTTAAGACATTTTAATGGTATTAGTGTCCTTTATTGTGATTTTTGATTCCTCCGGTGGCCAATTTTCAGCCTTACACTCTTTGGGTAGGCAGGGCCGCTGTGAGTCTTAAAAAAATGTCCTGCGATCCAGGAGAAAAAAATGGCGTACCACCCTAAACATATGCCACGGGTCCCGTACTAGCCAATGCTTCAATGAAACCTATTTACTGCTATTTCGAGGAATTCCCTGCATTCATTTAGCCTTCAGTTGTTTCTCATTTATGTGGAACAGTTTCTTCCTACAAAACTATGCAACAATAATTTTCTGATAAAATTTACTCAAGAATACTCACTCAAAAAACAACATGTACATAATAAAAAAAGAATAAAATTCCATTTTTAATTGTAAAGTAGTAGAAATTTTTGTGAGATATATTTTCATTTAAAAATTCAACATTAATTAATTCTTATTGAAATAAAGAATAAAAGCGTTACATATGCTGTACATAAAACATATGCAGAAAATTTTTAATAATTGAAATATTTGAAGTTAATTGTGTTTACTGTATCCGGCACTAAATATTACGAAAATTTTGCATTATTATTACATATACAGGAATCAGAAACCTATTTACAAGAGAAGCTAAGATCATATAAACAAAGAATTTACGAATATTAATATCGGTTCTTCAGATAGTATATGAAAGAAAGTTTTTAATATATTAAAAGTTTAATTAATTTTATTGATGTAGGGCATTGTTACATGACAAACAAAAAAGGACATGCAAAATAATAGAGTATATACCGATTCCAAAGTTCTTTCTCACTTTGTCAATTGCAAAATAATAAACCAACATTTATGAATTTCATTGCTTGTACAAAATGTGATCGGCACTACTGACATTTTAAATGTATAAGAATGAAACTCCATTTTAGCAATAACTAAGAACAATAACTTTTTTATATATTTATTCGAATAATTTCTACACACTTTTAGATTCCTCCCTGTAACGTAGTTCAAATATGTACAATACATGAAATAATGCATCGTGTCGTCTGGATTAAACACCTGATTCTTAGCAATAACAACCAACGCAAAAGCGTATAAAATTGGAGAAGCTATTTTGCTCCTCATATTTTCCTGTCAAAGATTTGTAGAAACAAAGCGTTAGAGCCAATTCTAACTCTATTATAAAGAGTGTGAATAAAATAAGACTTTTATGTATCATAAAACTATAATTTAGTCAGTTGAAGCAAGAATAATATTTGCTTTCCTCTGTTATTCGTTACGAACTGGACTTCATGATTTCTTATCTTTTTCTCATTTAAGACATCTGATAAAAGGCTCCTTGAGTGCCGACAAATGAGATACAAAACTTACAGAAGTAAATAAGTTCTTAAGGAAGAAAGTTTAAAATTAAAAAGTTCAAGACACATATCCAAATACTACATATAAATATGATTATATGATAATGACAATAATTGAAGACATGGATACGAACATATTTACATGGAATACTGAAACGTCCAAGATGAAGAAATATGTGAAAGAACATAGCTTTTTTATCAAACCAAACAAATAAAAATGCACTAATTTGCACAAAAGCAATTCAAAAGAGATATATCATTATAATGAACAAACTAATATACAGAGGGACAAACAAGACAAAA
The DNA here is from genome assembly GCA_013235015.1 of Araneus ventricosus. Lineage (NCBI taxonomy): Eukaryota > Metazoa > Arthropoda > Arachnida > Araneae > Araneidae > Araneus > Araneus ventricosus. The sequence goes on along the minus strand of BGPR01000817.1, from coordinate 77,571 downwards.
AAATATTCATATAAGCAAAAGTACACAGAGTATACCAGGGGTAAGCAGTCTTTTTCTCGTAAAGAGCGGTGTTTTAGAAATATAATTGTCAAAAATAATTAACATAGTCTTAAGTCATCAATTTTAATTATAAAAAATATAATTTTAAAAATTGAGCCTAAAATTAGCTTATTAAATTGAGTTTTTTTTTGCTTAATGGTTCGGTAATAAAATCTACTGCAGTAAAATATTTACTTATAAATGTTACAATATTCTGTAATTATATTTCATGATAAGGCATTTTAAAGATTCTTGCATATAAATTATTATTTTTCCTTCAGGAAAGAGTATGAGAGAACTTTCAAAAATTATAATATGTGTTTAACTTGTATTAATAATATTCTTAAGTAAAATAGATTGTTTCTGATATTAAATTTTTCCAGAAAATGCGTCGAAATTCGGTAAATATGACGTTATTCTCATTTTGAAATAAAACGTCAGACTCACACTGTCGAGCTGATGTTTCAGTCGTCGATTTCTAATATATTTCATATTCGAAAATGTTTGTTCGTAAAAATATGTCGATACAGCAGATATCAGTAGTCCGAATGCATAAGATTTTCAGATATTACTTTTACAAGTAGAAAAATAAACTGTTCTTGCTATTAAAGATTTTCCATCTTTGTGCAGCAAAAGTAAATTTCTGTCTCATCAAATAAAGGATATAGAGTTAATCAAAGACTACAAGGAGAGCACTAAACTTCCAAGAAATATTATTATGATATTTTTAATAATTGTTAACTTGATTAAAAACCGCCGCAGTCATGCATTGAGAGAGCCGATACCTGACCTAAGCAAAAGGAGAAAAATTGGTTCAGAGAATTTACAAAATTCACAAACACTGATTTGTTGTCCAACGAAAAAGAAAGGCTGAAGTCAAAATATATTAATCTTCAGTTGATTATTGAAGAGCAAAATTTTTTCATGAAGCAAATTTTACACACTGTAAGATCCAAAAGGAAAAAGACACGAACTTACCCCGCAGAGAAGCTGACACATTGAACAGATTCAAACACTCTTCATATTTTCCGCGTCCGGTAAAACACGTATTATCATATATAAAAACATAGAACAAATTGATAGGATTTTAGATTTCTAAGGATAGGTATAGGAAATAAAACTTCAATGCACTGGGTTTTTAAGAATGTTTTGTAAAATTTTTTCCAGGCAGATGTAAATTTATCTTTAAAAACACTTTTGAAACAGGATTTCCAGACACAGAAAGGGATCAAGTCAATCCGTTTCGTTGCTTTGTTTGAAAGTCAGTTAGCGCATTGCCATAAATTCCGGTATGTCCTCAAATAATAGAAAAAAATCTTCTTTTCATTAGTTTAGTTAGATAAACGTCCTGTTTCAAAGTAAACGAGGGTTATTTTGGGACAGGACGAATAATTTTAAACTTTCTACTGATATGGGAAACGATACCTGAGATGACTAACGCCTCTCGAAACTTCCGTATCATATCAGATGAGGGAATCAAACCCTGGATGTATTTAAAGCTGGACATTCACGGTCAATCCACACCGCGCAAATTATTCGTGTGTCATCAAAACCGGTAGTCAATGCGAGAATCCGATGAGAATTGGTGTGACGCGGCCGAAAAATTAGATATTCAACCTCCCTTAGCAGTTCTAGGCGATAAAAGATGATAGGCGACTTGGGAGAGAAGGAGCAAGACTCTCACAAAAGCGGAATACACAAAACCTCTGCTGGAGTGCTGTTTTAAAAACGAGGGAAGGCTTAGGAGCAGTAGCTCTAGAGGGATCGGAGAGCCGGTATGTGTTGGGCTTTTGTTTGGTTTTATTTGACCTACCTAAATGGAAGGGCTGAAAAATGGAATGAGGTGGTATGCTACCACAACATTTGAGCTACGTGGACTGACAGTGAATATCTAGCTTAACGTGCAGCAGTCCTATATGAAAAAAAAAAACTTTCGTCTAAAAGAATCTCTAGACCGCAACTTTCTTGTCTCAAAAAGGAGGAAATAGATGAGATAGTTATATTTCTGGTAAGAATATTAGATTTCAGGCTACCAGCATATAACTTTGCACATTTCGGAAGCATGTATTTTAGTATATTTCTTTGCCCAGATACCATCCGTTGGAGTTCTGGTTTCAAGATGGCAGCCAAAAATGGATGCTTGTGCAAGAAAAATGAATTTGTTAAAAAGCTATGAATAATGGGATGTGATAAAAAAGAAATTTAAACATATTTTAATTGAATATTCTTAGTTATATACTGTCAGCACACTCTCCTGTCGCATATACATAGGGAAGTACACTGGAGATTATGCCTGTGGCATTTACAAGATAACGAACATATGTATAGTTTTGCATTTGCAGGAAATGAGCTCTTGATCTTGGTCGGATGCTTCTGGAGGATTCGACCATAAGCGTGTATACTTCTTCATTGGAGTTTCTACATTTTTCCTATCCGCAATCTTCTGCGTTGATGAGTGTTGAATTGCTCATTAGGCATTGGCTCCAGATGTCAGCCTGTAAAGAAGCACGTTTTATAGCACATAGTTTCATTTCGTATATATGTGTCTTTTGCTAGACCCCATAGTTTTGAAGATATTCAAAAAAAAACTGAAAAATACATCTTTTGAATCCCCCTTGTACCCCCAAAGCGGGGACTTATAATATGCCGTTAAGGGCACTACCCTAACAACTGTGCCAAATTTCAAAACTACACCATTTTTTATGCTTTTCCATCGTTGACTGGACTAAATGCCGCAAATGTAGGCGTAACATTTTCAATTGCAAGGATGTGTTTTGATAACAGAATCTTTCTGTATTCATTGATGTTTTCAACTGTACTAGTTTTGTTGCACTTAAGTATAGTAAACCGTTGAAGTTTGTAATATTCATTATCCAACATATCGTATAAACTACTTGACAACCGAATAAAAAATGGTGTTATCTCATCATATATATTCAATGTTTTAAATGATGTCAGTTTTACTATTACCGAAGATGCTGATACTATATCATACCCCGTGTATGTTGCATCTGTGATTCAATGGTGCAATGAAAATCCAATTAGTGACTTTTCATATTATTTATTATGATTAAATGATAGATATGGATAGATATGACATTATATGTTATTTACACTATTTACAAGACATTATTGAGTCTAACCAGCACTTTCTACCCAAAACCATTATTTCCGTTTCCATGCCTGCCACGCAGTCAAACTCTAATGGCGGACGAAGCCGTTGCGACAAGACGCACGAAAGCGCCATCTGGGAAGAATCCGTAACAGTGTTTAAGTGAAAAAAGAGTAAAGCATCGCATTGACAATTAATTAGCTAAGCGATGAATGACAATAAAATGCTCATTCTTGCCTGTTCCAAAGTCTAACCACAATTAGTGCAAATAGAGCACTCACGTACAAATCCGAATGGTGCAACAGTCACAATAAGTACTATTCGATGACCACTTACAAATTCATTTTTAACGTGAAATAGTAATCAAGCATCAGCTTCTTCATGTGACGATGGTGAAATGTCTTCTACGTTAATTGAAGCAGAGATAGAGTATATTTCAAACTTTCTTCAACAGTGTAAATCACTAATTTATCAGAGGTAACCTTCATTTCTTGTATAGTGTCAGCGAGGTTAACGGAATAATTTAGAAATATTGGTATCTACAATTGAAAAGTTTGAAAATATCTTCGGAATCGCTGTGCTTGCATTAAAAATAATTGTCTGCTAATATCACGAGACTTACGTATATCTGATTTTAAACTACCATCAATATACCTGCAGGCCCGGCCCGAACGAAATCGGGGCCTTGTGCAAAGTTGATTTGCGGGCCTTAAAACTAATTTCGTAAAACAAAATTATTTATTGCATTTTATTATTTATTACACCACACAAATTGGAATATTAAGGACTTAAGGAATACGTGAAAATGATAAATAATTAAGTTATGTGATTTAGCAAAGATTTCGAAGGTGATTAATGTGTTAATTTATAAAAATAATTCCAAATGATAAAAAATTATTTTTATGAATCATGAGAAAGATTTTTCTGCAGATACGACGGTCATTGATAATGTCAATATATTTTTCGGAACAGTAACACACACGCACACTCAATTTGAAAATAGTTCAGATAAATTAATTTTTAAATAAATATTATAATATTGAGAGTCTGTTCTGCAAAACTCGAAGACAAATTTTGATTTCATTAAATAAATCAATACAATTCATTTTGTCTTGTAAAGTCACAGTTAAGTCTCTGCGTTTGCAGACAGTTATTGAATGTCATCTTAATTAAACAAAAATTCCTATTATGTCCCAATTCCTTGATAAATTTCGAATCTTTTCTTAAAAGAAAAAATGTCACTACAGATTATGACTAGAAAATATTGAATTTGGAAATATTCTTTGACAGATGAAACAGCTGATCATTTTCTTAATATAAAAACTGTTCTTTTATTAAGTTCTTTTATTTTTACATTCAGGTGTCCTTTTATCTAAATTGTCCACTATTTCCTTTGCAATTATTAAAAGAAGATATGAATCCCAATGCACGATACATTTTTAAAAAATTTTAAAAGGCATTTTAAATGTGAATTTGCAACCAATATCTATATTAGAATTTTGAAATATCTGGTATTTACTTACTTAGATACCAGTTACTTACCAGCAACATTTGCTCCATTCAGCATGTCTGCCGTACCAAATAACTAACTTTAATAAGAATTTTGAAATGAAGTTTATTTTCGATCGATTGTATTTAGGATTCTTTTTTATGTCAATAGTATATTCAAAAAGAAAATCCAAAGATAGAGAAAATTCTAATTCTTGAGTGTGATCTCGCAGATTTCACACTTTCGAAGCGACATTCCTACGTAGTTTCTGACAGTGGTTTTTTAGTAAGATATATGAGACACTTTTTTAATATATCAAAGCATATTACAGAAAGTTCAAAAATATTATTAAAGTATTATTTAAGTTTCCTTAAGTCATAAAAAATGAATTTGCCGAGTAGATGGTTTGGAAATGTCTCTAGAAACAAAATTCCAATTATGACTTCTGCAGAGCATATATTTTGCTTTCGAATTCTTTGCAAGATAAGTGCTTTTGCAAACCTTCATGTAAAATCTCTCATATTAGATCATTTTTAGTTAGAGTTACAGAAATTGTTTGGTTGATATCCGGACACGTCTGGAGATAGGTCAAAGCATAGTATAAAATTCTAAAAACTGCCTGCCAACTATTCTCTTTCATAACAGTAGCAAAGAGTTTGTGGGAAAAATTCAAGACGTCAGGATGCAAAGAATATACAATTTTTATTAATTTTTGATAATTCAAAATTGTTTTAAAGAAAAACAGATTTAAAACAAAATTGCCAAAACTATTGATTTTCGGTTTGAATTGATGCACGGATAAAGAAACGAGTCCACTTTTTTTTACCAACAATGGATAATGAATTTTCTTTCATTTCAGGAATGACGTTGTCTTTTGTGAAAAAGCTCTGTATTACAAATAAAGTTTTCTCTCCGCATTCACTGGCTTAAATTCAGACAGTAGTCCGACCGTAAGCTTGAAATAAGGACGTATGGTAATCCTAGTTATATTACCACTGTCCACACAGTGTTCTCCAAATATAATTTTATTTCTTTCTCTTTTCTCTTTTTCTGATATTCTTTCAATTTTGACTGATAACCCTTTTACTTTTGACTGATTCTTTTACCGTTTAAAAACAAATAAATCGTTCTTATAAACTCACATCACTATTAGAGTCAACTACATTAACCGTTTAAAATAACAGATAATTGTTCTCGATTGCTCTGGAGTGCAATCTAATAAAATTTTGAAATACTTAGCTTTTTTATTTAAATATATTATTTATTTTCTATATTTTTACACTGTAAAAAATACCCGTTATTTCTTCGGACTTTTCCCGTATATTTCTGGGTTGGTTGTGCAAAAACCGTAAAAGTTACGAAAGTAAAACCGTAGCCACAACGAGGTTCCTGTCACAACAAGTTTTTCTCCGTAAAAGTTACGAAGTAAAACTGTAGCCATTAACGGTTTTTACCAGCAAGAACAAGTTTTCTCCGTAAAAGTTACGAAGTAAAACCGTACCACAACGTTTTATCACGCACAAGAACAAGCTCCGTAAAAGTTACGAGTAAATCCGGGTCCCAACGGTTTTTCACCATATGAAAACAAGTTTTTCCGTAAAAGTTACGAAGATTCAGATAGTCACAACGGATTTTTTACATACGAGGATCAAGTTTTTTCTCCGTATGTTTTACAGTTTTAAACTGGTTTACGTAAAAAATTTAATCGGTGAGTTAACAGAATAAAAAATACAGCATAATTCTACAATCGAACTGAGTTTTAACTATCGAAAACATGTTTAATCTTGTAGTTTTAGCTGTTTAGCAAACTGTATGCTGAATTGTTGAAATTACAACCATTTACGTAAAAAAAATATGCTGCACTTATTACAGTGAAAAATGTTTTAACCACAAATGTTGGAATTACATTTAACACTATATGGTTCACTCAAGGGATAAATATACATTGCAGCTTTCATACAGTTTTAACCAAAATAATGAAGCATTTCTGAAATCTAGTTTTGAAGTGTGGATAGTATGGTAAAGTCATAAAAAACAGTATAGAACTTACTGCGAGCTATACACAGGTAAAGAGATAGCTACTGTGCAGTACATTTAATTCCTTTAATTCAAATACTGCAAATATAGTATTCTATATCAGTTAGTAATCGGGTTTACTCTAAACTTCTATAATCGCTGAGGAATGCATAAAAGCCTGGTGCTTCTACAAAGATTTTAATAACAAAGAATAATGTTTTCATTCCTATTGAAATTTATAATATATAATCATGGTTATCTTTATGGTGTGAAATAAAGTAATACTTTGAATATTCATTGTAGGTATATTAATCTAAGATTAATTTGGAAATAGATGTTAAAAATAATACGTATAATCCAGAATAGAATATTTTAAACTTCATTCATAACCGAGTCTTTTTTTTTTCTCTTTATAAAATACCTTCAACATTTTCTTTTATATTTTGAAGCTTAGTTGCGGAAAACAAAAAAGAGCAATACGTACTGAACGAAGCATCA
>BGPR01000817.1:12535-61644 GCA_013235015.1 Araneus ventricosus | reverse complement strand
TTACTTCGTAACTTTTACGGTTTTGCACAACCAACCCAGCTGCCGGTTTAAAACCGTAAATTTTACGGGATTTTTTTTACAGTGTAGCCAAAGTAGCAATTAGTTCGTCTTATTATATGAAACAAATAGGAATGCGATGCTGATTTCACACAATGGTCTAAATGTTATTTCATGATTGTGTGAAATCCCACAAGCAATTCTATAAGCTCTAAAAAATTACCTTAGCATGGTTCACGGAAAGCATCGCTATTTCGCTTGAATGCGAAATTGTGCTATGATGTACATAAAATTGCCACTATTCCTTTATAAAAGCATTTTACAGAGTGTGTTTTGTTTCTAGTTATTTTGCATGTTCTCTGTCACAGTGTTTCCCAGTTTGAAATATTTTTTAACTTGTAATAATTTATATATAGCTTACAAATGATAATCTGATATTCTACGACTCTGTAATCGCAAACTTAAAGTCCGGTTAGACACAAAGAAGTGATATTTGAAGAGTGGCACAATGTGGCATCTTTGTATTTTGAGGTGAGTACCACTCCATTTTAGTTCTCGCTGTTCCTCATTCTTTAATTTTCTCAAATATTTTCAGAAAAACTTCTGCTATTTTTATCATTTGGAAAATCGTAGTTTTTTTTTACTTCTATCACACTATTTTGTATGATTGCTCTTTCTATAGGTCAATTACCAGGATCATTGATATCAATATTTCGTTTTTTATTCTTTGTTGAGCCTGTTGAAGCTGTGATCTTGGGACTAATTCATCTTGTTCGATGATGACTAAAAATCTACCGTCTATAGATTTCTCTCTGCTTCGTAATCACCTTTCCGACGATTTAAAATGTACACATATCGCACATGTTCGTTATATTCGTACTTCTTATTTTTTATTTTAATCCGCATTTATGTATATTCGGATTAAAATAAAAAATACGATAACATATTTAATTTGGCAAAATCAGTCAGCTGAGCGAGGCCTTTTGAAAACGCGGGACCTAGTTCTGTCACACCGTTCGCATCCCCTCCGGCCGGCCCTGTATACCTGTCAAATACAAGATCGACATGCATACTATCTTTAAGACGATGTAGCAAATGTTGTATAAAAATATTTTGTGCATATTTTCCGAATGTTTGGCTGTATGTGTTGGTACTATATGTATCAGTGCTGCACGGTCGATGGTAATTGCCGTTTCTGATGATTTTCACTGACCTGGCAGTTGTTTGCATCAGTGACACTACTTTCTGTTATTTTTATAATAGTAAATTTTTGAGAAGGCTTTTTAAGAAATCCAAATTCCGAAATGGGTGGTAGGTATTTATGGTTCGCATGAGAAAAAAAGCTATACACGTCTTCATGCCGTGTTTGGCATGCAACATATAAATTACAAATAAATTTATATCCTGTTTCAAATTTCCAACTTTTTTTCACTTAGAAACTTCTGTCAAAGATTTAGTCTTGAAGGGTGTGATATTATTTCTTTTTCAAAGCAGTATGGATAGAAGTACTGCAATCTTTTAATCTATCTTTCAGGTAGGTCATACTGGTCCTGTCCCTTTTTGTTTAGCGCTAACATAGCCTTTTCTAATTCTTCCCCAACCATCATGTTAGTAATAGTAGTATCCAGACGTTTTTCCTCAAATGAATTTTCCTGCTTAAGGAAAGTTACTAGAAGTTAAAGGGTGTGTTTATTATATCGGTCCTTAAGTGATCGTGTCTCTTCAGTGTGACTGAACAGATTAACATAAATATCATTCTTTCGTATACTAGCTACTTCATCATATTCAATTACACAGGTCTTCAACCAAAAAACTGCATAGGATTTGTTTGACTGTTTCTTATAGATTTTTACTCACTGAAACCGGGAAAAATATTAAAAAAATTCCATCACGTCAGGTTTTCTTGCAAAACTCATGTTTTTAGTTTAATTAAGTGCAAAATTTCTATTTTTAACCTGAAATCTGATATCATATTCTTAAATCAAAAAAAGATATCCAATAATTATTTTATATATTAATTTCATATTTCTAAGAGTAACACCCACCTTCAAGTTTGAATGATATCCGGAATTAATCTGAGAATGGAGACACATTACCTCACCACGACGATTCTAGCTCAGATTTTTCTGTTGATGAGGGACCCCAATCATTTTCTTAATGATCTAGTTAGATATTTAGGCCTTTCTAAAGATGGAGCTGAATTTCTAGGGTCAAGACTGAAAAATAAAAATCTGCTGACACCTATAACTTCATTCTCCTGGTACAGGCAACGAGAGAAGGAATTCACTCAATTTTTCTACAAAGAGGGAAATATCGTTTTTTGTAATCATGTTCAAGGGCTAATGAAGTGCTTTGTAACAGAATATGATCCATCTGAGTGGCGCCTATTTATAGATTCGTCTAAAGCAAACCTCAAAGCAGTCTTGCTGTATAATGGAAATTCATTTGCATTGCCTCTTTTAGGACACTCGGTGCATTTGGAAGAGAACTATAATGATTTGTTTCTGATTCTTGAGAAAATCAACTATCAAGAACAATGTTGGATGGTTTGTGGAAACTTCAAAATGCTAACCATTTTGTTGGGTAAGCAGACAGGTTACACAAAATTTTCCTGCTTCCTATGCTTGTGGTACAGTTGAGCCAGAAACCTCTATTGGACCAAAACTGACTGGTTACTTCGAGGTGCACCCGGCGCAAAAAATGTCATAAATACAAACTTAGTTCCACCTGAAAAGGTTTTATTACCACCAATTCATATAAAATTAGGTCTTATGAAACAGATTATGAAATCACTGCCTAAAGATGGGGTTAAATTGGTTAAAGATGGGGCTTCAATTAGTGTAATTATTAATTTCAATCAGTGTAATTATCAATTTCAATTAATTTAATTATTGATTACAATTAAATTAAATGTAAATCAAATTTCTTGCGCAGTCGCTCAAAAAATGTATGAGCACCGGTAAACCTCCTATTTTTGCACACAATCCGTCTGGCGGCTCTCGGCCCACCTTCATCTGTCGCCCCAGAGGCTTCCGAGCCGCTCACTAGCTACCGCTGTGGCATTCGTGGCCTCGTGTGTGGCATTCAAAGTCGTAGCACACGAAAAATGTTTTCACCCTCACAGTACGACAATGTTTAAGGTGTGCATGCAATAGAATAAATAAATCTTTACAACCTGAAAGCAATGCATTTTTTTTATTTAGAATAAATCTCGTGGATACAATAACTTATTCAACAAGAATGATTTACAATGCCGTCGTCGCCTCACAGTCTTTTTCAGAATCCAAAAAATGTCCGTTTATTTAACAAGAATTATTTACAATGTAGTATTTCGCAACACAGACTTTTTCAGAATTTTATAAAGATACAATAAATGTCCATTTATTCAACAAGAATGATTTACAATGCAGTATTTAACATTTCGTCGTTGCCACACAGTCTTTGCAATCTCTCTTTCAGAATTTGATTTTCATATCTCATCTATTCTACTATATAAATCAGTTCCTCGGACGTATTTTCGGGATACACAAAGCCCGCCAGCGACTGCAATTCTTTTGGAAGTACCCAAGAGGCATCGAGAGACTGTTGCGGTGGAGCATCGGTTGACTGCTTCGATCCTCCATCGGATGCCGGCATCCAAGAGGCGTCGGTTGATTGCTGCAGTCCTGCGGAATCTCGTCGAGCCTCCTTTTCCGAAAAGTAGACAGCCACGCACTCGTCGTCCTCTCTCTGATGCTGCCGGGCCCTGTCGGTAGTAAGCAGTCGATAGTCTCTGCAGCCCTCGGGTACCACCCACACGCTTAACAGCGTCTTTTCAACTGTAACGATGCAGTACGTGGTTCCAGCCGTCACACCGTAGGTCGTGACGGGCTGCAGGACGAACCTGTCGTATAAAAACTCGTCGTTCGTGTGGAAGCGTCGATCCAGCACTCGAAATCTTTGCCGGAACCTCGACTCGGCCTGCTCCGGGTCGTAGCGGTAGAACAAGATGGGAGCATCGGTGGTTATGTGAACGTGAACCCAATCCATCGGCACGGTCCGCTGGCCAAAGGTGAAGAAAGCCTTGACGAGGAACGTCCTACCGTCGTCCCAGCAAAATCCCATGCGCACGTCCGTGTTGTGCAGCGGTCGAAAGGGACTATCTTCACTTCCTTATTCCTATTGTAAAATATGCTTTTGATTTCAACAATGAATGACGCATCACATTTTATGGCCAGCTGCATATTAGCTGGATTAAAACATGTTTAAAAAGAATAAAAAAATAGCGACCATAACCTTTCAGCTTATGTTTCGTAATGTAACGAAAGTAATATCTCGTAAAGCTTGATTTACAGATTTCACAAATATCTTGATATAAGATTTGAAAGCAAAATATGTTAGAATCCTATCTCAGATTACAACAATGAAAGAGAAATATGCAATTAAATGTTTATTTAAACAATAAAAATGGTTTCAGTTGCGTTGCAATAATGAAAAGTATTGTTGTAAATTATACAAAAAAGTATTTTTAAAAATTTATTAAAATTCCAAATTTTTTGAATGGAAATTTAATCAATATCATTGGAAAGGTAATTTTTTGCACTTTCAGATGGTGTAAAAATGATTTTTGTGCTGTAATATTTTCGGAAGTCATTAAGGAGAAACGCCGAAGTTTCGTCTAATTTTTAATTAATTAAAATTAAAAAAACGCTCCGAGGTGCACATTCCCACCGTTCAAAGTTTTTTTCTGCCAAATCTCATAGCTCTAAGTCTAGCGGTCGGACCTGTAGGCATATTCACACTCCTTACATGCACTCACACCGAAGAGATTTTCGAGTCTCCTCATTGGCTGGCTCTTCTGGCGTCGTCACTTGTGACGTAATTCACTGCAAGGATTTTTTTCAGCTGTTCGGAGTTTTCCGTAAGTCGTGTCGTGTTCTGAAATTGCTTCTAAATAGATTTTCGTAATCAACTAACATCAGAAATTGAAAATTCATAACTGAAATACCACCTATTTTCACCTTTACAAAAATTTATGTCTTTGAATTGAAACGTCCATTAATTACTTAATCGACTCTTGTTTCTAGGATAGCACATTGTTTAGGCCGAAGTTAGGTTTTATATAAACAGTAATGAAGCAAGATCAACTTATTTGCGTACATCTCGAAATATATTGATATTTAATGACAGCTTTGATAATTGTTATTAGAAGGGTTGTCAACTATTTTGTTCAGAGCAATTTGGATTATGATATATAGCTGTTCTTCTTAAAACAATTTATTACACATTAATAAGTACTTAAATGAAAAGTTTTCTGTTCTTCTATTCTGGGCGGGTGGGGGTGGGTATGATGATTATTTTCCAACAAATATTTTCATATATAGTTGAAATGCGTCATTTGATTCTTTTGGTATTTTTTAGAATGAACATGGGTATAGTTGCAATACAAATGCAATCTAATGTCATATGTATGTTAATAATCCTTTATCCCTAATAATTAAAAATATTTTTTTAAATGACAGAGTGAAAAATAATTCCTAAAACTATTATTATATGCTGAATTATGTCTAGTTTTTACATTACATTTACTTAGCACTAAAAATTGTTGTTTGAGCATGTTTTAAAAATATAAACTGCTGTATCTCAAATGCAGATTGCATGAATGAATGATGGTATTGAATACTATAAGTTAAATAAATTTTTGAAGCCAACAATTGTATTTTATATTTTATTCCACATTCTCTGAAGAAAATGTCTGTGAAGTGTGGGTCCTTTCATGCAAGCATATTTTCCCTATTTGCTTACCTTTTACAAATAAACTTTATTTTAAACCTTTTGTATAAAAATTAGAATGAAAAAATAATAGGAATTGATATTCATATCTTAAACATTTTCTCATTTTTTTCCGTTAAGAATTTACTAATAAATGTTATTCAAGAGCATTATAAAGTTCTATAAAAGCAACTGAAATAGAACTATAATTTTACATAAATGTAAATTTTCAATAGTAGATAGAATAGTAGAATTGTGCTTTATTGATGATCAATTTAAGTTCAATTATTTTTCAAACTCAATCTAAGACTGTGGAAATAGCTAAATAATTTATATGTTTTATTAAAATATCCAGAACATTAGCAATTTATCACAAATTTCATGAAAAAGACATTTGGATAAATGATTCTTAAGCAATGTTGATGATTTCTAAATAAAACATTTTGTAGCATATACTCATCTTTATCGCATGTATGATTCATAAGTAGGTGAAGTATTGCAAATAAGCACAGTTAAATGGAAAAGAGCATATTTTATTATACTCAACAAAATATACTAATGAAATTACTTTATATGAAAATTCTAGTTGATAAACTCTTACCTCAGGCATAAATAAGACAGCGTGTTAACTGTATAAAAAATAATTTGAACTAAAATTATCAATTTGAATCCGTGATGTAAAATACACAGGTTTTTATTTTAAAAATAAAATAAATTGCGTAAAAACCCAAAATGGGTATTAATATTTAATTAACTCTATTCATGTAAAATGCATACGTTGGGTTGCAATATGATATTGCTGTGTATATATACATCATATAGGGTGAGGGACAAAAACTAGAAACATATGACCCTTTTATAACTTTTTTAATTTTATTAAAAGCTAAAAGAGTTAATTAGAAAAACAAACAAATACTTCATTATATATCTTACATAAAATATGTGATTTAAATGTTAGCCTTTTTTTAATTACAATGAGTAAATAATAATGCCTTTGCTGCTTTTTTAGAAAGCGAACTACTGCATTATACATGTTACAAAAAAATGAGATTTAAAATTCAACCTTATAATTACAATGAGTAAATGAATTATCTGTATTTGCGGGGTTTTTTTAAGAAGCGAGTTATTTTAACAAAATTTTAAAAAAAATGTTGAGTTTGGTTTTAATAGCATACAGATTTATGCTTGATATTATTTGAAGATGTACCAGACATTTTATTGTTTAGGCAGGGTTCATCTTGATCCTGAACAACAGTTTTAAATATACTTGAAGCTCCAATTTTGATGTAGTTGTCTTAGTTAGAACTTGTTTAAAACAAAATTCATTTTTTCATTCCTTTCAAAAACCTTTTTAAATCAATAGGGCGTTGAAGCATGTTTTTATGTGTCTATCCACTTTGCTTACATTGGCATGTTTGTACTCAATGTTAAAATGCTTACATTGCACACTTTTAGATTCAAAAAGTTCCAAGAAAGTTCTTTTTCTCCCCATATTTTTACTTTTCAGCATATAATTTACTGTAATATTAACATATGTGTAGTTATTCACTCTTCATTAAATCAAAACATGGCTGGCTTGTAGCATGATATTGCTAGAAAATTATGAAGCTACCTATAGAACATAAACAGTGTTTAAAACTATTTTCGATTGTGCCATTGCTTCAATCAGGAAACGTAAATTATCCTCCAATCTCATTTGAGTTCTGGAATATTTTAGTCTGAATCCTAATAGCCATTGTCTTTTTAATTTAGTGAAAACTTCAATTTAAAAATAATACAAACAATGTATTCAACAAACAATGTATGGATTTTATGTTTCATTTTGAATAATCTCATAGGGAATGTATATGGTAATATTTGCTTGGAACAAAAACAAATACTTTTTCGTTGCAAAATACCCAGTTTTTGTATTCGTAAATTTTTCGCATCATTTTAAGTACTTATTATTTTTTTGCAAAACGCGACTTAGCGTTCGATATTTATAAATTTTGTTTCATTTTGAATCATCATTCACAAAATGTTTTGCGAAATGCAAAATAGTCGTTTTTTGGTATTTATAAATCTTATATTTCATTTTTAATCATCATTTGCAAACACTTACATTTTACAAAATAACAGCTTTGGGTCCAATAGTTTAATATATACTTTTCAAAACTACAGTGGTAATGAAATAGGAAAGAAGATTGCTAACTGAAAATTGACAAAAATTCTTAATTTTTTTTACTTAACTCTACATTACTTTTGCCTAATATTTATTGTTAGAAATATTAAATGATTCTTTAAGCACACAGTATCTTAAAGTTTCTAATACAAAGCAGGCTGAACAATATAAAATGTATATACACAATCCATTTTTATCATAGACATGAGGTAGAGAAAATGTAGATGTCTTCATTCAAAAAATACTTACATAATTTCATAGGGAATATGTATGGTAATATTTGCTTGTAACAAAAATTGTGAATTTTTCATAGTATCGTCACAATTTTTCTTACACAATTATTATTGACTCACGTACCAATGTTGAAACAAATTCTGATCTTCCTGTTGCATGTTATTCAACGTAAATTATTCTAAAATAAAGATTTTTCTTCAAAGAAAGAGCTGTTTATAAAAATAATATGTAATAACAACTCTTAAATTGAAGTTAGCGTTCTTCATTCTATTCGGTTTTTGGGGAAGAACAGTACAAATTTCATTTACAGTTCCATAAAAACAATGCTGTAATATTTGAATAACTTCAATTGTGAAGCAAATTTTTACTTGGAATATAATGCACACACAATGTATGATATATCAAAATTAGCCCATGTAATATAGGTAAATAATGCACAATAATCTGAACTTTGTTTCTTTCATAAAAGTAGCATACACACAAAACATGCATTTACCAACAATAACTATTAAAAACAAGTTAAATGCCTAATTTTATGACAACAGATGTCGAAATCTACAATTGCAATGATCTTTAATATATATACCTCAATAAAGCAGGCAAATTCAACTACTCATCCCTTTAAAAGTATATTTTATGCAAAATGAACATTATTTTACATTCAAATTTCAAGCTAAGATTGTACAAATAACTAATTACTTACTGATAACATTATATTGTATTGATCAGAGCATTTATTTACCAATCATTTCATGAAAAAACGCAATGCAATGAATATTCTGAAATGTAATTTTTATGATTTATAAAAGCAGCACTTGCTGAAGTGTACGTGTCTTTATTACATATTTGATATAGTGGTTATAGATTTAATATTGGAAATAAACACTTAAAAAGCCAAAGCAGAATATTTTATTGCATGACAAAACACATTTTTACAAAGAGCCAATTCATACCTTCATTGTGTCACAAACCATAAATGTATATATTTAATGAGGAGAGAGATTTCAAATGGAAAATGCAAATCTTTTTCTTAATATAAGGCCTCACTATTTTGAAAGAACAATCCAAATCAAATGCATTTATATTATTTATTACAAATGTAGAAAGAAATACTCCTTAAGAACTGGCAAACTATCTCAAATATTTACCACAGCAGTGAATGTGGGCCAGCTGCACGTCAAAACATACGTAGACAGCCGAACGTTCCCCGCTGGTGTGGTGCTAAAGATTGGAGAGGTTCTAGTGTTATTTCAAAAGGGGACGTTAGCATAACTAAACGGAACTCATATCTTTATTAAATAGTATGCATCTGTTTTAATTTAATTTGAAATAATGATTTTGAATTGTGAAAAATTAGTTTATTTAAGTTCATATTCAACAGAAGGAGTAAAGGCTTTACTTAGTTTCTAATCTCATTTGGGATTTTTGAAAAGATTGTTGATTAATAATTTATTAATCAATTAGCAAATTATTTCCATATATTTAATTCAGTAAAAATAAGATAACTAATAAAAGAAATGTAATTCTTGTTATAACAGCGCAGCTCAACCGTTGCTATAAAAGCAGGCCCCATTAGTAGATAGAAAATGAGAGTTCAACCACAACGAGGGATTTAGGAGGTTCTTGAGGTTCTGTGGGTCTCTACCCTCCCCCTCCCTTCCCTATCACTTTTCAAATAAGGAATTTTCAAGATAACCATTCAAGATAAGGACTTGAGATAGGGATTTATTTTTGTTATCTGTCTTTCGAACTTTGAAAAAATTTGGAAATGTTTTTAGGGACTTAGGATTTCTTGACTTGCTTCCTTCTGTTATTAATTATTATCAATTAGAAATATTAATCTTTGATAACTGTAACCGTGGTCAAATACTCATGCTGAAATCTAGTGGTGATAATATTTTTTAAAATAATTCTTTTGGGTATTTTATTTTTCGTGTTTTTATTTTAACTTGTTTAAGGGTGGGTTCGAACTTAACAAAAGGTAATCATAACTGACCAATTTCCTAACATCTTAAATATTCAACTATGACCACCTACTGGTAGGGGCTTCAGTTATGCTTCAGCTTTTATCCTTATAAAAGAGGTTGTATTAATGAGCCATTATCATTTGCAATTATGTTGTCTAGAGGTGAACTAGTGTGGACAGGGGTTTTATACATTGTTTTATCGGTTTCCTTCAGTTTAATGTATATATTTACGGGAAAATCTAACTTTGCTATTGATTTTGTTCTACTGTTAAACGATACGGTAGGTGTACTTATGGAAAATGATACAATTTATAGTGCATATTAGAAATAGTAGTTTCTCGTGTTACAATGAATGAGACATATCAAGACCCGTCTCATCCAGCAAGTTTTGGTGGAGTAGATGCTTTACACCGTGCGTTAGGAATAAAGGTGAGCAAAAAAGAAATAAAAAATTTTCTAGAGGGTGTTGATGCATAAACTCTTCACAAATCGATTCGCAAAAAGTTCCCGACGAATAAAGTGATAGTATATTCAATTGATCAGCAGTGGCAATTTCCATTGAAACAGAAGCGTGGAAAAGACATTTTGGAAGCTTTTAAAATAATATTCTCGCACAGGAAGCCCAAATGTTTACAAACAGATTAAGGGACAGAATTTGAAAACTCTATTTTCCAAAAGTTTCTCAAGAAAAACAATGCGAAATATTTTACAACATACAACGCTACAAAAGAGTCAATCGTTGAACGCTTCAATCGAAACTTAAAAACAAAAATGTGGAAATACTTTACGAGTAAGAACACTTATACTTATTTAAATATATTGCAAAAACTAGTTCAAAGTTATAATAACACATATCATTCTTCTAAAAAACGAATACCTATAGGGGTGAACAGTGAAAATGAGAGGGAAGTATGGTTTACTCTTTATGGAAAAAGTCACCTCCCTCCACTTGTGTTTTAAATGTGAGGGATATTGTTCGCATTTCTAAAAAGAAACTGACTTTCGAAAAGGGCTATGAGAACAACATTAGCGAAGAACTATTTGTTGTGAGTGAATGTGTGAAAAGAAGAGCTTCCGTGTATCGTATAAAAGATCTGCTAGGAGAACCTGTTTTAGGAACGTTTTATCTACAAGAATTACAAAAAGTCAAACTGAAAGAGTTGTTCCCCGTCGAAAAAATTTTAAAGAAGAGAACTAAAAAGAAACGTTTAGAATACTTTGTAAAATTTAAGGGATACCTTAATAAATTTAATCAGTGGATTCCTGCATCCAATATATCTGCCATATAAAAACTCGTGTCTTTAGCGGATAGAACTCATTTCCCAACATGAGTTTATATTTGACACTTCCGAGTGATAATTCAATGGCATATTTTCTTAAAAATAAAATATCGCATTATATCACATGTCTTCCATCCCCCCTTCAACTTCATGGGGAGTGGGAGCTCGCATTAACTCAGTTCATATACCCCCACACTTGGTATAATGTGGATGAAAAAAATTACTTGATTGGTTTCGACTTGGGAGACAATAAAGTTATCGGTCGCAGAGTCCCACCTGGATTTTATGAAACTGTCCCAGACATTCTGAAAGGAATTGCCTTCGAAGAATTTCGTGATAAGATAACCTTCAAGTTCAATGAAAGTACTAAGAGAGTGCAAATTAAGGTCAAGGGAAAAGCTCGGGTTATTTCACACGACGGTCTTTCGAAAATGTTAGGCTTTGATCCTACAAAAATAGTTTCAAATCATCCAAACATCGAAACTGTAGTTGAAAGCCCATTAGTAGCGGATCCATGTGCCCATTATCGTGTTTTATTTCTTTATACCGACATAGTCGAACCTCAAATCGTTGGCGATGTATTTGCACCCTTACTTCGTATTGTAAATGTTACCGGTAGCGACGGTGAGATGGTCTGTGTACAGTACGATAGACCTCACTATATTCCTCTGAGTCGGAAAATAATTGATACTATAGAAATAGTTATAAGGACACACCGAGGTGAAATAACACCATTTGAACGTGGGCGCTCATACGTGAAACTACACCTTAGACAGAAATATCTCCCATAATGCGCGTCCCATATACGTGCTGTCAAAAATCCTTCGAAGATTATTATTTACAACAGACTGGGAAAGGACTTGATTTTTATCGTGGAGATGCATACCAATCAGGGTATGGAGGAGTGGGCGGCCTGTTTCGCTCATTTTTCCGATCTGCTATACCCCTTTTTAAATCGGGAGCAAAAGCAATAGGGAAACAGATTTTGAAAAGTGGATTAGATATAATAAGTGATATTTCACGGGGGGATAAATCCAAACAAGCAGCTCAGAGGCGTTTTAAAGAAGCTGGAAAAATATTAACAGATAAAGCGGCATCAAAAGTAAAAACGATGATTGGTTCAGGAAAAAGGAATAAAAAGCGATGACAACCACAAAAAAGAATCAGTATACCGAAAGCCAAGAAAGTGAGAACACGCGATATTTTCCCTTAGATATGGCTACCCTTATTCATCAAGATTCACCCATTTGCGTGAAATCAGAATTGGATTTATTTTCTATCCCCTCAACACAAGCTGCTATCGAATTTGGAAAGTTTGTGGAATATTTCCCCCATCCAACATACGCGTTGGATCCCCAGTCGAATTTCATATATCTGGAAGCGGAGACGAATATCTAGACTTGGCTGATTCGTATATTTATGTAAAGGCCAAATTAACCAAATCGTACCGAGCGCCCCTACCTGATAATGAACCCGTGGCTCCAGTTAATTTTTTTCTACATTTATTGCTTTCTCAAGTCGATGTTAGTCTAAATGATCGCATCATTTCTTCCGCGAGCAACACTTAGCCTTATCGAGCTTATCTTGAAACGCTTTTGAACTATGGGAAAGGTCCAAAGAAAAGCTTACTCACCTGTGACACATTCTTTAAAGACGATAATCCTTATCAAGTGGATCCCGTCTCCGAGGAGGCGTGCGAAAGTTTGAAGAAAAGTTATCAACTCATGGCCAATAGTCGTACCCTTGATATGATGGACCAACTGCACTGTGACATGTTTCAGCAAAATCGCTTAATGCTCAACCTCATAGACATAAAAATAAAAATGAAACGAAGCAAACCCAATTTCTGTTTTTTTCAACTAAAAATTCTAAATAGAATAAAATGTTAGAACATGCATCCCTTTATGTAACAAAAGTTAAAGTTAGCCCTGGTGTTTCCATGGGTCATGCTAAATCCTTGAAAAAAAACTTCGGCAAAATATCCTATAGATAGAGTGGTTTGTAAAACTTACTCTGTTCCAAAAGGAAGTTTGTCTTTTATGCAAGACAATGTTTTCTTCGGATCGATGCCGAAACGACTCATTATAACTTTCGTGAAAAACGCTGCGATAAACGGTCAGTATTCATTGAATCCCTTTAACTTTAAACACCACAAACTTAACTTTTTAAGGAATTTATTTAGATGGGCAACCAGTTCCATGCAAACCTATGGAATTAAACTATGAATCAGAGAATTATATTCGAGCCTATCACAGTTTGTTTTCTGTATTTAATACGGATAAAGGAATTTACATATCGAGATGAATTTTCAAAAGGATATGCCATATACTCATTCGATTTAACTCCCGATATATGCGACGGATCTCATTTTAATTTACTACACCAGGGAAATTTACGGTTGGAAGCAAAGTTCGCAAGAGCCTTAAAAGAAACTGTCTCCGTTTTAGTGTACGCTGAAATTCAAAATATAATTGAAATAACAAAATATCGTCACGTTTTATGTGATTTTGCCAACTGAAAGAAATGGATAGCTATCAACTTGACAGTATACTATCCAGGAATCGTTTTACTCAAAGATATTTTCTTGGAGTTTTTGCAAGTGATCGATTACCTACACGTATCCGTTACTATCCAGCATGTTTTATTGCAAATGTAGACCTGTCTTCAAAGGGAGGAAGTCACTGGTTGGCATTTTTCATTAGTTCTCCTGAAGAGGTTGAATTCTTTGATTCATATGGAAACACTCCTTTCACTTTTTATAAATTTTTAACCAACTTTGCTGAAAGATTTTTTGTTTGTAAATTGCAATCCTATGATTATACAAAGTCGCATAACGGCAATCTGCGGCCAACACTGTTTATATTATTTATATTCGAAATGTCGCAGATATTCATTAAGACAGATATTACCTACCTATGTCACCTGTTCAATATACAAAGATGTCAAAGTGTATAATTTTGTAGCCAACAAGTTTGGCATCCGAACCAAGTTTTATCAATAAAAGTATTTAAAATGAATATTGACTCTTATCTATCATTCGTTATGGAATTTCCAAAGTTGCAACACCCCTTCACAATTGTCATGGCAGGCCCCACCGGGTATGGGAAAACGTATTTCGTTCAAGACTTATTACACTACAAGAGGGAAATGTTTTCCCCCGTCCCAGATAAGATTGTCTGGTTCTATGGAATTCACCAACCCCTCTACGATAACATTCCTGAAGTAACTTTTGTGGAGGGTCCATTAAAATTTCAAGAATATTTAGGGAAGTATACCCTTTTTATCATAGATGACCTCATGAGTCATGGTGCTAATCAGAAACTTTTAACAGACTTGTTTACTAAAGGTAGTCATCATTTAAATCTTTGTATAATTTTCATCGTAAAATATACAAACGTATATTTTACGTTTGAACAAAAAACAAACACAAACTTTAAAAAAACAAAAAACGTAAAAAAACTTTTTCATAAAGGGAAAGAAATGAGAGAAATAACCTTAAATGCGCATTACTTTTTTTATATAAAAACAGAAGAGATCTCAGTCAAGTTATGCATTTAGGAAGACAATTTTTTCCAAGACATTTAAAATTTTTTCTAGAAGTTTATGAAGACGCGACTAAGAAACCATACTCTTATCTATTTTTAGACTCAAGAAGTGAAACCCCTGAGGAACTTCGTCTCCGCACTCAAATTTTACCCAATAGGATTCAATATTTTATGAATTATAACTTTTTTGAAACAATATAAAAAGCTAGAGATACTCACCTCTATAAGTCATTTCGCAATATGACACTGAATAAGGAACAACTACAGCAATTAGAACTTATAAACATTTGTCCTTAAAAGTTTAGAAAGGAAATTTTGAAAAGTATTAACGAAGAAGGTATAAAAACTATATGTGAATGCTGCTTGAACGTATTGCATGGGAATATACCATTGACGGGAAAGTAGAAAGGATCTCTATCTAAACATAAGAGAACGTTGTGTACTTTAGCTGAAAGAAAGTCGCTTTGTCGAAAAAATATAAACTCGTTTTACAAAAAGGAGGTTTTCTCAATATTCTCATTCCCACTGCATTAAGAGTTCCCTCCGAGCTGTTCCATGGAGCACGCTAAAAAATTTGCACTCATTTCAGAACATTTAAGTGTCAAAACATACCGTTTCTGATAAGCAGTTGGACGATCTGGATAAAAGTATGCTAAACATTTTAAATAGTTCGTTAGAGGAACACGAAAAAGTTAAGCAATATTATGCTTTTCTGCAAAAGAAAATGAATATAGAAGAATATAACTTACCTTGGAAGCCACCAGAGGAGCCTGCACCTTTGAATAATATCTAAGTTGAACCTATGCTACCAAGAAAAGAAGATTCATACGACAATGTTGTTTTAAATAGTGTTCCTCAAGGAATGAAAAATTAAGCTTCAAAGATTCTGGATTTCATTAAAGAACATTCTAATATTTTAAAATGGAACGATAAAGCAGAAATTTCTATTGGAAATGAATTAATTTCAAAAACTAATATAGCTGATTTGTTTAACATTATATTTACTTACAACAAGAAAAATACCAATGTAGCTGGTATTCAAGAATTTCTAGCAGCTCAAAACTTGATGAATATGCCTAAACACTATGTCAAAAATAACTATCTTACTAGAAAGAATGTAAAATCTAAAGCACAGTGGATTGAATATTAATAAAGAATTTGGATCAAATCATGACTTTTCAATTGAAATATAAAACACACAAATTAAAAACCAAACACATTTATTGAGAATGTATATATATATATATATATATATATATATATATATATATACTTATATATATATATATTATACATTTACAATTAATTTTTCAAAATGATCAATATACATTTTCACATTTAATGAAGTAAAATCATTTTCATTGTATTCTTTCACGTTGGAACAAATTTTTGTAAAGTTTAAATAAAATAACGCTCGCTCCCCTTAAGAATGATATTTGTTTAAAGGGTCAACCGTCAAACATTGATGTCTCGTCTGAGAGGGGTGATCCCACACAAAACCATTGCAATAAAACAAATTGTTCACTTGTATCATAACTTCATCGAATACAGCCTTTAAGAATGTCTATGAATGAAGCTCCGACGACACATTGTTACAGTTCCTTCTCACACTTTGGGGCAGGGTAACACATAATAGAGTATTCACCACACACTCTTTCACCTCAGATCACTTTTCCATTAAGTAAGTCAATTGTTCTCGACCCATTTTAAGAAATTGAGGTTTCATTGTGAAAACCCCACCACTCTTTTCATAAATTTGTTGGAGAATACATTCCAGTTTCATGAAAAGAAAGCAAGCTGGTTGTTGCAGATGTCTGTGCTCGATGTATAAACCACATTGAAGTCGTTCATCTTTCTGGAAAACTCGTAAAAGGTGGGGGACGTCATTTCCACAGAGGTGTTTCCTGATGCGTCGACAATCCTTACTCGCACCTTGTCATTGCGTTGATTTACGTTCACGGAGAGAAAGGGGTCTATGGGCCACTGCTGAATTGTTTTCTGATCAATTACACGCCACCTCTTAACCAGCATTTCAGATTGAGAATTCATGTTGGGTAGACAGGTGACGTCTTCATAAACGGTAAAAGCGGTGGAAGTGGAATGGGCGTACCTTTGCAGGTTCGTTCTTAGATGCGAGTTGGAGTGATATGTATTATCAATGATGATGTGGCGATTGGTGAACTGTTATCAACACTTTACTGCGATTGGTGGGATTCTATCACACCTTCTATAATTGCTTGATGAGTCATCTTACTTTTCACCGATTGCCTTATCGATTTGCAAAGACCAACCCTACTATCTTTAAATTTGGCTACTCATTCCTCTTTTACTCAGTTAGTCAGTTTGTACTCACTACTTACTATAGATCAACGACGAGTTTCTTCTATGTATCAACGACGAGTTTCTTCTATGGATCAACGACGAGTTTCTTCTATGGATCAACGACGAGTTTATTTTTCTTCAATGGATAGTGATCAGGGAGAAGTAAGTAAAATTCTTTTTGTTCTTGCGATTCAATTGTAATACATAATAATGGTATAATATTTAGAATTATATTTATAATTGTTTTTCTTCATATTCTTTTCTTTAGTTTGATGATTTTGCTACCCCTGCATGCAACGAGGCAATGAATGCTGTTGAATTGCAGTCAGAGTTTAAAATTGACAACCCAGTTTGGGACGAAGCGCCAAGCACTTCTTCAGGTTATCGTGGACCAACGTCTCCTGAGATACGTAGCCAGCACTTTGTAAGTATACTTTTACTTTGGGGGAGGTATCTTTCCTATAATCGGTAATGTGAAAACTGATTTTTTTCTTTTGTAGGTTTGTCCTACATGCTCAAAATTGTTCGCTTGGAAAAACTATCGTACAAAACATATGAAAACACATACTGGTGAAAACCTGTTCAGATGTGAAATTTGGCAGAAATCCTTTGGCCGAAATGATAGTTTAAAAGGACATATGAAAACTCATTCCAAGGAAAATAATGTTATGTGTAACATTTGCAATCGATCCTACCAGCGAAAACACTGCTATGCCATGCATATGCAAAAACATCAGGAGAAAAAGTACCATTGTGGAATGTGTGACCGCTCCTTTATATCCCTTTAATATCTAAATCAACATGTAAAGGCCAGTCATCCTGAAATCAAATTGACAAGCGTGAAGAGAGGAACTGCTCGAACCCGGAGGGGAACTCGAAACGTGTTTGAAGGGAGGGAGGAGCCCTTAATACTTTCACCTCCACCTTTTTCCAACCCACGGAGAACAGTAAGAAAGACTTTTTGTTATTCTTTGACGAAATCACCCCTCAATTGGAGAAGAAGATAGAAGAAGAAATTAGGGAGAAAGGGGCGGTCAATTGGTACGGGGTTGTTAAAGCCGTGTTTAAACGTGAAAGCGAAGATGGAGGAGAAGAAAGAGTGACCCCTTACTTTAGAATCAACGTTCAAATAGAACTAGTTGGCGACACGGTAGGGGATCATATTCCGGTATCTTTTACTACGATATTAGAAGCTATCGACGGATTTATCCGGCGCGGCTCAGGGTGGATTCTTGATAAAATTGTTCACTTTGAGCTGTGCGTCGCTAAATATCAGCCGCTACGAGCCAGCAAATTTATCATCCACCCCAAAAAGTTGGTATATAAGAAGTCGGTCTTAAACATTCAGAATGATGACCAGAAATGCCTAATGCCTTGTTTGGTGCTTGATCACCCATAAGTTGAACATTCTAGCACATGATAGTTTGCGTGTATCACACTACACTCCCCACGAGCAGGAGATAAAACTAAATGGCGTGGAATGCCCCGTACCATTGAATAAAATTCCCATTGTAGAGCGACTCAACAATCTACGTATAAATGTGTTTGGCAACGAGGAGAATGTCGTGTTTCCACTCTATGTCTCCAAGCGTGTAGATGAAGAATGTGTCAACTTGCTGCTCATCGCTAACGAGGAGACGCAGCATTACTGTCTGATAAGAAACATGTCTAGACTCCTTGGAGACCTGACAAAACATAACGGCAAACATCATTACTGTTATCGTTGCCTTCATCGATTTGCCAAGGACGAAATATGGAAAGAACATCTTCAATATTGTAGTGCACACTCTACTCAACATATTAAGATACCTGCGAGGGGGGAAAATTTTATCAAATTTGTGAATGTGCATTATCAACATCCTCTTCCCTATATTATTTATGCGGTTTTTGAGTCGCTCATTGTGAAAGAGGTGCAGACGTCTGGAAATACTGAGATCACAGCTCAACATGAAGCCTGTGGATATGCCTACGTTATAATTGGACAAAATGGAAGAAGTATGAAGCCGTTTCGGTATACAGAGGGAAAATGCTGTGAAACACTTTATGGAGGATATTTAAAGGAGAAAGAGGAACTGGCGGCAAAATTGACATCAATTGTACCCATAGATATGACTCGTCAGAATGAATTAGATTTCCGGTCAGCAACGCACTGTTTCATCTGTAAAAAGACGCTGAAGGGTGACAGAGTGAGGGACCATGACCACCAGACTGGAAGATATCGGGCAGCAGTTCACTCTAGCTGCAACCTCAAATTCAGATTGTCGAAAAAGTTTCCTGTCGTTTTCCACAATTTGAAGAATTATAACGGGCATCTGATAATGCAAGAAATCGGCAAGTTGAAGGATTATGAAATCTCAGTTGTTCCAACTACTATGGAAAAATATGTGACATTCTCTCTATCAAAGAGATATCATAAATTTAAAGTTTCCCTAAATTTTGTTGACAGCTTTCAATTCCTTAGTACCTCTTTAGAAAAACTAGTTCAAAATTTAACTCCTGATAAATTTAATATTTTAAAAGAAAATTTCCCTCATCATAATATTTCCTTACTACTGAGAAAGGGTGTTTATCCCTATGAATACATGGATTCACACCAAAAGCTTGACGAAGAAAGACTGCCATCTATCGAATCTTTTGATACTACCCTCACTGGCAGTGGAATCACTGATGAGGATTATCATCATGCCCAAACAGTGTGGAATTATTTCAATTTGAAGAACATGGGCGAATATCATGACCTCTATGTAAAATGTGGTGTCCTACAACTTGCCGATGTTTTCGAAAATTTTCGAAAACTATGCCAGCATTATTATGGATTTTGTTGTGTGCACCTCTTCCAACTCCTCCACAACTTTGATGCAAGAAAGAATATCAAACATATCTTTTACCTAGATTGCAACAATTTATACGGAGCCTCCATGGTCGAGTCGTTGCACCATGGGGGATTTGAATGGATTTCTGCGGACGTGACACTCGACTGGATTCAGTCAATTCCCCAGGATAGCTCTGAGGGCTATATTTTCGAAGTGGATTTGAAGTATCCTGAAGAGCTTCACGATCTCCACAACGATTATCCCTTAGCTCCTGAGAAGATAGATATCAAGTTTGAAGATTTGTCTGAGTTCTCGAAGGCAGTTTTAAATGGAATGAAGTATACACCGTCAACTAAACTAGAACCCAATTTGAAGGATATAAGAAGAACTATATCACCTACTACAAAAATCTACAGTTTTATTTAAAACATGGCTTAAAATTGGAAAAAGTGCATAAAATTTTAAAATTTCAGCAGAAACCTTGGCTCAAGAAATATATTATGTTCAATACTGAACAACGTAAAAATAGTAAGTCTGCCTTTGAGAAGGACTTCTTCAAACTTTTGAACAACAGTGTATATGGAAAGACCATGGAGAACATCCGAAACCGTGTGGATGTGCAACTGGTAAATGACGAGAAGAAGGCCCAGAAGTTAGTTGCTGCCCCCACCTTCAAAAGATTTAAAATCTTTGATAATGAGTTGGTAGGGGTGGAACGTGTTAAAAGGTGCTTGACTCTAGATAAGCCTATATACGTAGGTTTTGTTATTCTAAAGTTAAGTAAACTTATCATGTACAATTTTCATTAGAACGTCAAAAAGAAGGAATATGGGGAGAAAGCCGAACTTCTCTTCACGGATACGGATTCACTGACTTATGAGGTGGAAACTGAGGATATTTATGAGGACATGTCCCGTCATATGGTCATATACGATACATCTTATTATCCCAGGGATCACTTTTTATACAGTGAGTCCAATAAGAAGAAGATTGGATGCTTTAAAGATGAATTGCATTCGAAACCAATCTTTGAATTTATTGGTCTTTGACCCAAAATATATTCTATAAAATCTGAACGTGGAGAGAAGAAGACAGCCAAAAGAGTGGCTCGATCGGTTGTTGAGAGAAATATAAGACATGAAGATTATAGAAGCTGTAGAGATGAACTAAAATCAACTAGAGAAATTCAACATCGGATTCAAAGTGAGAATCATAAATTAAAGACTGTAAAGGTGAACAAAATTGCTCTGTGTGCATTTGATGATAAGCGATATTTATTAGATGATAACTTTCATACGCTTGCACATGGACATTTTAAAATCTGATAGGTGATAAGGAAGAATTGAGGCGGCAAGCTATGCTTGTCGGGTGGTGGTGGGCTCAATTCAAAAAATTAAATATTTTCTCTCACTTGGTCATTAAAAAATAATTTTAGTATTTTATATGCTGGTGAGAACGAATTGAGGCGGCAAGCTTTGCTTGTCGGGTGGTGGTGGGCTCAATTCGAAAAAAAATAAATATTTTGTCTTTTCAACTATGTTATTAAAATTAATTTTAGCATTTTATATGCTGATGAATTATGCATTAGATTTCTTAGCAATAGATTATAAGATTTAATCATGGTTATCAAACACGGTTTTTATCTATTCCTTTCAACTTGAGAGTTTCATTATCGAGAAGAGTCTTCATGCGTCTGAAAAAGTAAGTTCGGGAACATGATAAGTTATCTTTGATAAAATTCTGTGAGAGAAATTTTCAAAGTTTAAAAAGTGCGATAGAAAATAATTAGTTCTTATCTAAAAAAAGCGATTGGTAGCTTATGTTTAAAATCATATTAAAATTATTTAATGTGCAAGTTTAAAACTATTATGTTTATATTTAAATGATTTATTTTAATGCATGATAAGTTATCATTGATAAAATTCTGTAAGAGAGAGATTATTAGTAATAGGATGATGAAAATTCTAAGTCCCTAAAAACATTTCCAAAATTTTTCGAAGTTCGAAAGACCGATAACAAAAACAAATCCCTATCTCAAGTCCTTATCTTGAATCGTTATCTTGAAAATTCCTTATCTGAGAAGTGATAGGGAAGGGAGGGGGAGGGGTGGGGTGGGGAGAGCCCCATAGAGAAGCAGAGTCGCCATGTGGCTGAACCCCCATTTTCCATGTACTCCCATTTAATATCTTCAAAAGAATTTTCAAGTGAAAATAACGAGAAATCATTAGCCTGCCCAATCTTATATTTCCAAGAACTGACTGTATTTTTATGAATATATATTTTGAAATATTTATTGCCTTAAAAGCATGCTATTAAATTTATTTTCTATATTACGTAATTCCTTGAGTTTTCAGTTTTTAAACTAAAATTTAAAAAATGATAATATTTTGTCTTGGAAAAAATGAGTCAAAAATTATTGTAGAAACTCCACTTCTTGAAATTCGGCAATAGTATGTTAAATAGTATGATACTTCTATACATAAAACACGAAGAACTAAATAACACTTGAACTTGATAATTACTTATATTACTTTATTATGAATAGTTATAATCGTCTTCTTTCGAGGTAATGTGCATGAATTTTGTATAATTTTATAGGTATTCAACAGACAATTCAAAAGTTTAAAATTTAATTTTCTGTTTAGAATTAATGCATAATTTTAATTCATATCAATTCTTAAAGCAACATGTTGATATTTAAATGAATGCATAAAAATTAAAGTTGTATTATTGATAAATTTATGTGCTTGTACTTCATAATTCGCGAGGGTTAATTTTTTAATCAATTTAATATTGTTTTCGAAGGGTTTTCCCACACTTTTTAAGGTTGGCGATACATTTAATGTATAAGGAAGGTATTTTCAACTTAATATAAATTATTATAAAACTAATATGGCTCTACAACTTTGTTGTATAGTAAAATAATCTGAAAAAATATGAGATTGAATCCTTTTTGGTATTAATCTTCAGTTTAAAAGTGTGTTGGGAAAAATAGTTTGGAACATTTTTCTTTCGCACATGAATTTATGCATGAAGAATTTTTTTTAAATTATAAAACGTTGAGACAAAACGGTTTATAACAATTGGTTCTTCATGATGTTGATTGGTTCATCAATGAAATCAGGAGTACATTATATTTTGATCTGAATATTTAGCCATAACCCTTAAATGCCTAGTCTCGCTTTTAAGCAATATATCCAATTTTGTCTTCTAAAATCCTGATAATAAGTCTGAAGCTCTAATGCCTATTGAGGCCAATATAATACATATTGAAAAATTTTATTAAATCAATTCATAACATATAGAAGAGAGCCCGAGTGCTGATAAAAAAATGTTTTCATTTGAGGCTGCGTCTCTTTTGCTTTGTTTGTACGCTTGAGAATAAAATATTTTTTTCTACAATGTTGAAGAAAATATCTTATCCATATTATAAGTTATAAAAACTCATCTATGTTTAATATTATAGAATTTTATCAAGGAATTTTTTTCTGAAATTTTATTGCTAGTGATGTTTATGGCTATGCCCAGTGTTTTCAGTTTGTAACAAACTGTTTTTTAATCAAAACAAAAAAAAATATTTGAAGTATGTTTTCCATGTTTTATTCAAGAAATGAAAGTCAAAAAACACTTTTAAATCATTTTTTTAAAAAATCGAGCTTTTAAGGGTTAAGTATCATTTTTTGCATTCCCACTTTCTAATACTTCAGTATTTAGAATTAAAATAAATCTTTTTAGAGCTTTATGAATTCTGAAAATTAGTGTTTCTAAGAAAAAGTTTTCTGCATTTTCATTTACTCGATGGATTCTGAGTATATTTTGTTAATGATCTTAAATTATGATATACATTTGACAAATCAAAACATCTTAATTTTTATTAATTAAGATGTAATTCATTGTTTAAATATACCGATTAAAAAGTTACATAATGTATCAATTATAAAATTTAAGTATTATTTATAAAAAAATAGTTATCATCATTAAATGTATAAAAAATTATATTATTTTAAAAGTTACTGACTAGCAACATGAAATATAAAAGTACATATCAGAAATGCTTTCAGAGGGCCCTAAAGAAATTCTCTGCCAGGGGCCCACAACAAGCTTAATCCGTCCTTGTTATAAGGTAATAAAAAATGCTAGATTTGAAAGTTTATTTCAACAAAGGTTTGATTCAAAGGACATTTACGTTTGTTGGGGAAAAAATAGTGATAATTGTAGGAAAAAACGAAGGTGGCCATATGAAAAATTGTTGATCCCGAGCAACGGCGGGTTATAAGCTAGTTCTTGATATTTTAAATTTAATATTATAAGTTTGAAAGTTATTTTTCTAACGCAAATTGCCATAATACACTATATTCATTGAACTACAATTTTCATAATATAACAAGAGTTCTTTGATGTAAACTTATATTTCCTTGTTTAATTCTTCAATTTCTATTTCTTAAGTTTTAAAAAGACTTTACCCAGATACCCGGAAACGGGAAATGGGTTCCTGTGACCATATATTTATAAATTAATTTTTATACTTTAACAGGCGAATAGTTTCGGAAAGATTTATACACTAGTAAAGAGGATAAAGAAAACCGATAAACTATGTATATCATTATTATTTTGACTTATTAAAATGGTATAAAACAGGAAAATTATAACTAGTTGAAGCGTTTAACTGCGAATTAATTCGTGAAGCTGTAAAGTCGGTACCTATTTGACCCAATACTTGTACAATATCATAATATTTGAAAAGATTTAATTAAAAAAAGTTATCGGAAAACAAATTTTGATCTTATTGTATATAATCTTCTGCCACCATAAGATGTCTGAAACTAAGAAATATGTGCTGTCTACTTTTATCAATAAACGCATAAAATTGAAGGTAAGGAATTATGAACTGAAGAGTATATATTATTTGATATTTGCGTCATTGAAGTAACAAACAGAAAAGTAGTAAGGTTTTCAGACTACAGCAAGAATATTACCTACAATAAAATGTTATTGACCAAATCTAAAACAACAGTAACATCTGTTTAAATAGAAGTATTGCAACATCTACAGCTATTCAAAATCCCGAGCATATGGATGAAAATAACGACACAAAATGTTTCCAATGCTCGATTCATCTGCTAAAGTCAATAAAATGTCTCACATTCGTTTATAAATATATTTAGCACAGGGTGGGGCGAGCATGGCATGTACCCTGGGCACCACTGCTAGAGGTATCAAAATTGAGGAATCAATAAATTTGTATATAACAGAAAGTACGTTTTTCTACTCTTATTTCCCAGGTACTTAAAAATTAAAATGGTTGCAATCAAGTGTGGGAGACAGCATTTTTTAAGAACCCAAAAATAATCTGCGCATGGTTTCGCAAAACAATCTAAGAAATGGTTTTATGTTACATGGATCTGATGAGCAGAACCCGGGCTTCCTCGACGAGCATTCAAACTAGGTTTCCATTGCTCTCTCTCGGAGCCCCGCTGAAACCTCGTCTATGTAAGGAAAGCTCATTCAGGTCCTTTTAAAAGATTTATGTCTCGAAGGAGGGAGCGATATGAATGCTTGGCCATACTCAAATATTTTAAGAAAAGGGGAAGTAATGTAGGGGCAGTTCGGGTAGAATGATACGCGGGAACATTGATACAGTCCAAAAATTTGGAAGATTTGAATTGCTTAACATGTTCGTATCCCCTTACATATATGTCACTGAAACCCTTAGCACAGAGTCATGTGTAGTCAAAAGTTAATTTACAAATGACTGAAACCTCTAATCTCGTCTAAGTGAATTTTACTCTAAGTATGTGTTGTGTGATTTCTTTAACTGGCTACGTTTTCCTACCAAGGAATCTACTTCAAAGGTAGGAAGAAACATTTATATTTCTGAACTATATTAAGTTTTGAGATTGTTTAGCGTTGTTTTTTCGTAGCCACTTGTTTTAAGTAAAAAATACTCTTAGACAGATTGATACAATTAACTCCGGGGCTCATTGATACGTATCTTCTGTGTGATCAATGTGCCTCAACAGCCACTACTTTGCAAAATAGTCTTCAGGAATGTGAAAAACGTAAAAGAAAATATCAATTAACTATTTGTTTAATTAAGGGAAGCGGTTCCATTTTCATTTCAAAAATGAAAACTATTTTTGTAATTTGAGTGTAAAATATTGTTTTACGAATTTATAAAAATTAGAGAAAAAACTGTACGGTAACTTAATTAATGCCATCGAAAAGATAATATTTTTGCATTTTCAGTTGGTGCGAAAATTATTTTTATGCTATACTATTTTCGTAAATCATCAAGGAAGAATGCGAAAATTTCCTTCAATTTGTAACTAATTAAAATTTTCGAAAACGGCTTCAAGGTACACATTCCCTCTTTCCAAAGTATATTTAAACCCACCCACACCCATTCTCTTTTATTATTTGAAGAGCTAAATTATTTTCTGAGGCAGTATTTTTTCATTTTTCCAGTCTCATTGAAAATGTTGAATTTTTATTTAAATAAAAGTGTGTTACTTTCTTAAACTTTTTAAACATTGATTTGGAATGCAAAATGTATTTATAAGGCAAATTTTGTTTTAATCGCAAACCTATTAATCAGCATTAGTTTCGATTGGCAGATTGAGAGAAAACCATTTTTATGAAAAAAGTGTAAAAAGTATTTTATTATACCACTTTAACGACCAAACTTCGACTTATTATTATCGACTGATACTATATTAATTTAACAAATGTATAAAAATAGTGAATTTTTTCTAATTAATACCGTTGGTGGACTCATTTCTTAGCTTTCCAAAAAATGTTTATCATTGTCCCCGTATTCCCCCTTCCTATTGACTCTACAGGATGCCTGAAGTTAATCTCAAGGCAATTTCTCCCGGATGTAAAATGTTAAAGAATTATTAATCACACTGATTCTATGTCGGATGCATAAGTTCATAAAATATAATTAGGAAAAAACGTTCATTTCTATTCTGAGTAAAGCATGGAAAGAAATACTTCTTCTTTTTTGGAAAAATTTAGAGGGAGACCATTCTAAGAATTATCTAAAGAAAAATAACTTTATTCGAAGATTTTAAAAAAGAGATGCAATTTTAGTTTGTTTAAATCTTTCAAATTCTTTTTGGATTAAAAATTCTTCAATTTTGATTTTTAATTAGAAAAAAATCCTTAATAATATAGTCTGCAGTTGTATAGAATGGGCAATAATAATAATTTTTTACAGTTTGCAGACATGTGCCACTTCCACCCCATTGTAATTTTAATTTGATGATGTTTCGAAACCGAAATATATCCTATTGGATGGGGTAGCTAGGATTATATTAAACCATTAAAACAAGGTAGATGTCCAAAATAAAGTTTAAATTAAAATATATATTGAACTTAATTCTGGGTACTAAATTATATAACACGATAATAAGCAATTCAAGCTATACTAATATAATTCACCTACCTTTTCAGACCTGAAAAACCTAGCTACTATTAAAAGTCAATTTGCATATAGTGGTAGTACAATGCACATTGTGATATCTAAATAGAAGAATCAAAACAGAATCGAAATCTATGAATTTATATCTTTTTTTATTTTAGAATAGCTTAAATTAAATCACTTTAATCACTGCCACAAGTTATACATATACAAGATGATGCACATTTTTAGAAAATGTAATAACCAAAATGAAAATATGTAGCTACACATAATACAAAGCGCTGCAGGCTCAAAAAAAATATATATAGTAATGAGAATACTAGGTAGAAAAAAAAATAAGGAACATCTTGATTCTGCAGAAAATTAATGGTGGTACATTTACAAAGCACATCACAGTCTTTGTTACGCTTGTGAAAAACTAACTAAAACACACGTTGTATAAAAAATTCGGAGAATTTGTAATATCAAAAATTATGTTATCAGCAGTTAGGTAATTCAGTCGCACCATTGGTACGCTAACAAGCTTTCTTGCACACTTCCATCTAAAGACTGTCAATGCAAATATTTTTTGCAGGACAAGCTGATCGAGAATCGCAACATGATCTTTTCTAGTGCAGGGCTTGAGTATTCAGTGCACTCTAGCTAGTGATTTGTTTAGCGCAATTCTTAACACACAAACTGTCACAATTGCCTCCATTTCACGCATGAATAAAGAAGAAAAACTTTGGATGACATCATTCACAGCTTGAAAAGTTTAAACTCGCAGAATTTTTGAAGATTTCAAATTCGCAGATTTAAAAAAATCACATCATCACACGAAAAAAACTTGTTGGAGAATCCAACTCTTTCATCTTTTTGCTCCAACGGAAAAAGAATATATATAAAAATGATTAACTCTCTGAAGGCCTAAAGGTCCCCAGAAGCCTAAAAAAGGCCCTGGGGCCCGCAGCCGCAAATTACCTCACTCGTTCAGAGAAGCACACAAAAGAAAATTCAAATCGTAACGGAAAACGCTTCCAAAGCCAGACGCCAAAACCTCATAACACCAAATTCATCCGCAACAAGATGGCGAGGAAATAGTCAAGTAGCAAAATTTGAATTTAAAAATTAATAAAGTTGAAACCTTAATGGAAACAACAACAAAAGTTAAGACAAATACTATTTAAATCGAAAACAAAGTAAATAATTAAGTAAAATTTAGATAATTAAATAAACGGCTAAAATTATCGTTTGAATTTCAAAAATTGCCGCAAGAGAAGAAATAAACTTTGGTGGTGAAGAATTAAATTAATTAAAAATACTGACAAAACCGAAAAATGATGTTGAAGCAATATTTGCAATCTAACATATCCACTCACCCATTACTGGAGGAATAAATTTTAATGCCCAGAGTATCTACAATTTCCTTTACCTTATGCTGAAGCATCTATACAATAAGAATTTTCTTCGCTCTAGCACATACAATAAACCATCCTAAAACAGTTTCATTTATATCAGTAAACTTTTCCTGATGCATTTGCTTGATACCGGATTTCGATCTGAGGTTTTAGAGTTATGTAAGTACATAGACGCGCGGACTGTTCTGCTATTCAGGACTGATAAAACCATCTTACTCTATACTACTGACCTGTGGTACCATACGGTCTCATTACACCATTCGCTAACTTGCTGCTATTACCTCTAGTATCCTGTATTTATTTAGCCCCCCTTCATTCGTTTCTAATTTATCTAGAACAATTTCTTCCGAATAAATTATGTAACAATAATGTCCAGATAAACTTTGCTCAGAGGAAAAATAATAACATCCGTAATAAAAATTAATTAAACTCTTTTTAATAGAAATATAGTGGCAATTTATTAAGAGATATATTTCCATTTAAAAATTTAAGATCGATAAATTCATCATAAAATAAAAAATGAAAAATAATAGTATAGAAACATATCCACATAGAATTTCTTATATAATTGAAATATTTGTAGAGAATTATGAAAATTTTTCATACACATTTCAGATACAGGGAACTGGATAGATAAACTTATATACAAATAAGTTTACATTTTTTAAACAAAGCATTTACAAATATTAATATTGAAAGCATTAATATAGAGTTATTTAATAGTGAAAATTGTAAGTTATGTAATGACAGGTTTTATAAAATGCATAGGGAAAAACTATTTATACACCTTCTGATTTTCCTTTTCTTATGGAGTCTACAATTAAGGTATTGTTTTTTTTATTTATTGAAATATAAAATATAATTGCCATTATGTATCAATAGCAAAATAAATAAACATATCCACTATTTTTTGAAATAATTGAAATATTTACAGTTAATTATGTTTGAATGTGCCCTGCACTAAATGAAGTTAAAGGAATAAACCATTCAATAAAATTGCAAAGCTGGAATGAATACAGCAAAGTAAAAGAATTTAATTACAATACAAAATAAAATTAATTAAAATATTTATTATATTATAAGAACATATTTATTATATATTTAATCGTATATTTCGATATTTTCTTTTCTTATACAAAACTAGCAGAATACCCGGGCGTTGCCCGGTCTTCTTTAGGTCAAAATGTTTTGGAAGAGAGGAAGCTGAACAATATTTTATAAATAGTCCTTAAACTTTCGTTTATCAATATTCTTTCATTGTTGAAATATTTATCAATTTTTTGTGATGAAATGTTTTATGAATTAATACTACAAAAGCTTGGTTTCATTTATCATATCTCATAGTATACAGTATTACATATATTTCTTGCATTGTTTGGGAGCATATTGCGATTTTAGGGATGTAGGATATAACAGTTTCATGATAATAGATCCATTTTTAAAAGTTCTTTCGATGACTCAACTTCCACTAACCGAGAGGTGTGCGAAATTCGGCCCATTTCTCAATACAATTTTTTTTCTATGTTGAGCAATGTTGCAGTCAGTTTTCAATTAAAATTTCAACAATTAAAATGTCTGAAAAACTAATGAGACATATTTTGCCTTAATTGCTCGAGCCGTTCTAAATGAATATGTAAGGATTCGAATCATTTACCATTGTGCCACCGGGGCGTATGTCAATTTGAACCTGTTATTGGTAAATGGGTTTTGCGACTGTCTGGTCTTCGAATGACAACACGTTGTATTTCCTTAATATTTAAGATTATTTTTATAATAACATTTCAGTAGATTGATTGATGGCGTTGGTAATCGTTGTGTCTTGGCAGTCGTTATTTTGTTTGTAAATTCTATTGGTGAACTAGGTCCTTTTAGAGTAAGAGGAACCATAGTCAGGTTTAAGAAACCTGACCGAGCATTTTTTAAAAAATTTCTTAAATCTGCATGTCTTATCGGTAGTTATCATCCTAAAGGGTGAATTAAAAAGAATCAATCCCTTTATATGTTTAGTTCTACATGTTGAAACATGCGAGCTAAATTTCATTTCAGCCAGTTCATTTTTAAGTGCATTTCGGAGACACGGCCAACCTACTCTAAAGAACTTGTTTATGGCTTATTTACTCAACAATACTTCATGTCGATTAATGAGGAACATTCATATCAAGTTTAATCAAAATCGTTCTAGCAGTATCGAGTTTCGCATCAATCGGATTACGCCTTTGCTCCACCCTACCTGATGAATTGTGTGAATTTTATTTACACCTAAATTGCTTTCATTTGGCCTATGAAGAACATGTGTATTAAGTTTCATGAAATTGCTCCAGCCGAATCAAACTTCATGCCAATCGGTCCTCTTGTTAGCTGTATATAAAAAGCTTTACACCATCCAACCCACAGGGATGGGGCTAGCGTTTATTTACCCCTACAATATTTTTAGTTTTCAAATTAGAAGTATGTGTACCAAAATCCATCAAAATCGCCTAAGTCATGTCCATCAGCATGTCATTCGGCACAAGGGTTTACATGTGTTTTGATGATTTTACCTCACACTACAATTAGGAATCAGATTAGTCTTTATTTACCTTCACAGCACTTTTAGTCAGCCTGTGAGAAACGCATGTAGCTTGTCTCATCAAAATTGCCCCAGCAGTACAAATTTTCATGTCAATCAATCCATTTGTTATATGCGTTTAAACACTTTGCCCCACCCTACCCGTATGCATTGGGTTGGTGTTTATTTATCCATAGAGTATTTTTAATCAGCCACTGGGAAACATATGTACCGAATTTCATAAAAATCCTCCCAGCCATTTCCATCAGTATGGCAATCGTCCCAAGATTTTACATATATTTTGACGATTTTGCCTAGTATCTGCATAACAATATATATACACACGCGCATAAAATAAATCAAGCATCCATGAAACGGGAACGTTTAAATAATAGTTATTCTCTTGCGGAGAAAATTAAAATATAAAAACACACATTACCATAATGTGCATCCAAGATTAATAATTAAGATTGAGGCCAAAGAACTACAATGAATAAAATAAAACCAAATTTACCATTCTAAAAATATCTATTAGGCTTAAGTAATCGCCAATAATAACTTTGTTTTGAAGATCCGTGCGAGCATGAAGTTGACAAACAGCTCCTCCGCCCAGGCTACTTTACGCTCGTACCCTCGAGGATAAGATTCTGATGAATTAAAAAATTTATAAATATTAGATAACATTTTTAGCAATAATTACACTGATATCATTGGAAAGGTAATTTATTGCACTTTAAAATATATTTATTTAAATAAAAGCACACTAAAGACAAGACTCCATTTACAGACTGCTATATACAGCAAACACACAAAGAACAAAAGCTACAACGAGTAAATGAAAAAAATGCACTAGAAAATAAAAGGTTGAGCACAAAGAATACACAAAATCATAAAAATTTTGCAAACGCATACATAATTAAAAATGAAGCCACATAATCACAGAAACATTAAAACATATTATGACTCAAAATGTCGTTTTTTTTTTTAAAGTTAAAGACCATTTCCAAAAGGCAAGGGTTTAAAAGTCAAAACACGCAAGCACCGAATCCTCTAAAAACACATCAGGAGTTTAAAAGTTTAAAGACGTAAATACACACTTGAAATAAAAATAAATTGCAACACTTAAGATAAAAATAATTCCAAACACGTCGCCAGGAACAGAGTACACAAATTAAAACCTATAAGAAACATTAAAAAAATGGTCGATTTCATAAGAAAACGGAAAATCAAAACGCATAAAGATCTACAAAGTTTTAAAAAGGCAAAATAAAACTCATCGTGTATTTAAAAGATGCACACATTTCGATTTAAAAGCACCAAGAGACATATTAAAAATATCAAGTTCATCAGAGAACTTGTTAAAATTTTATAAAACCTATATAACGAGAACTTGTTAATATAATTAAATTTTGAATATAAAGATTGAAAGGAAATTTGGTTCCTTAAAATTCTGGCGGGCACAGCGAAATCTACAGAGATTAGTTTATCATAACAATCGATTGAACCATTAATAACTTCGTAGAAGAAAAGAACGCAAGGAACACTTCGTCTGGAACATAAATTAGGCATATTAAAAATATTGCACAGGATCGAAGAAGATACATCCTGCAAGTAAAATCCATTTTTCCTGTAAAGTAAATATTTCAAGAAGTTGCTTTGTATTCTCTCAATAATTTCAATTTTGTTTCGGTAGTTGGGATCCCAGATAATACTGCAATATTCCACATTGAATCGGACATGAGCGCAGTACAAGACCTTCAGAGTAAGTTCATTGGAAAATTCTCTGGTTCTGCGCTTAAGAATTCAAAGCCTGCAATATGTCTTAGAGATCATGGTATCGATGTGTTGGGAAAAATACAGTTTGGTGTCAAAGATTGTCCCAAGATCCATGACTGTATTTGATTGTGATAAAACAAGATTGTTAATTTTATATACATGATTCAAAGGTTGAGCGTTTCGAGTATAACTAAGAACGCTACATTTTTCAATGTTCAGGTGTAATCTGTGGTCTGTGCATCACTTAAAAAGATATTCAAGATCTCTTTGTACAAGAACAGAATCTAAACCGGAAGGTATTGAACTAAAGAATTTCAAGTCGTCAGCAAATACAAGACATCCAGAGTACCTAAAAACACAAGTAAAATCATTAATAAATAAAATAAAAAGCAGATGCCCAAGATTAGAGCTCTGTGGGACACCGGAAGTACTTGTAAACTCATGAGAAACAGCATTATTAAAATAAACATAGAGTGGTCGATTACATAAGTAAGAAAGAACCAATCAATCAGATTTACATGAAAACCAATATCATGTAACTTTTTTAAAAGAATGCCAAAATCGATAGAGTCAAAGGCTTTAGAAAAGTCGGTGTAAATAACATCAAGTTGAGAACCAGATTCAAATGAGGAAATAATTTTATCTGTCAAACAGAATAAGTTAGTGGTTGTTGATGATTAGTAGCTGCTTGGTATGAACCCGTGTTGAGATATAGAAATTAGGTTTTTAACTCTGTGGTGAAGCTTTTTATGGATTATACTTTCGAAAATCTTATACAAAGGACTTAAAATAGAAATAGGTCGATAATGTTTACAATTCTGTGCATCACATTTTTAAAAACAGGAATAATTCTCAAAACTATATATTCATTCTAGAATAATTAATCACTCTCTGTGTATAAAGAAGTTTGCACACGCATACATAATAAAAAATGGTGATAATTTTGGACAGTGTAAACAATTGCTCTCATACCATGTTTTCCAGTTTCTACTCTCCGATTGAATGTAAACAAACGTTCTACCACCGTCTTCAATAGTTTAGCCTCCTCGACCAGTCAAATACAGATGATTTCTGGGCCTATCAGTTGTGGGTAACAATATTATAACTGTTAATTTCTGTATTTCTTATAAATTAAGATATTCTTCCTCGAAATTGGCAATTCTAAAAATTTTTTCAAAATTCAGATGTTTTTCTAAGTTTTGGGTAATATCTCTTCCAATTTTGTCTTCATAGCATTAAATATGTTTTTAAAAACTTCGCATTTTTCATACGAACAAGAATATGTAACATATATGCGAATTCTCTCTTCTCTTACACCAATATTAAAGTATATACTCACATGTAATTTAGACAGAAAGATCATATTACGAGAAGAATAAACTTAGCTTTCTTTCCATTTTCTTCGTATATACAAACTGTTAGCTTCTCGTTTAGTTCAAATCAGTTGTGGGTAAAAATATTTTAACTGTTTATTTCTGTTTACTAACAAATTAAGGTTTTTTTTGCCTAGAAATTGGCCATTTTCAATTTTTTGAAAATTCAAATGTTTTTCTATGCTTTTGGACAATTTCTCTTCCAATATTGTGTTTACAGCATTAAAACTGTTTTTATAAGTTTTGCCTTGTTCATACAAACAATAATATATAACATATATGCTTAATTTTCTTTCACTTATATTTTTGGGTATATATACATTAGGTGGATCGCTCTTCCATGGAGAAAAAATGATTATTATTAATCAAAACCTACCTATGCGGAAAAGATGTTCTATGGTATGGAGATTAAGAGAAAAATAATAAAAAAATTAAATTCAAATTTAATACCGCCGCAAGGGGGTTGAATTTTCGAAAAAAATGGAAAAATACTGAATTTTGATTATACGATTTTAAAAAAAATATTATTACTAATCAAATCGTACTTATGGGGAGAAGATGTTCTATTGTATGAAGATTAAGAGAAAATAATAAAAAAATTTAAATTCTATATTTAATACTACCGAAAGGGGGTTGAATTTTCAAAAAAAATTGAAAAATACTTAATTTTGATTATTGATTATACGATTTTAGATTCGAAATAATTGTGTTTTTTTGCAATATAAATAAACAAAAGTGATGATTAATGAGTAGTGAGTACTAAGTTGTGAGTAGTATAATGTGCATTGCAACATTTTATGACTCAGCTCCCCCTCCCCACACCGTCAAATCAGTCCAGTTAAACAACTATAGCAGTAGGCAATGACTTTGCGTGCTTTCAGAATTATTCGAAGGGCTAATTTCCTTATGTGATTTCTATCGTCAGCAAGCATTGCTATCAGGACATTTTCTGGATGGCCAAAAAATCAGTTTCTTTTAATAACAGGGTCTATGACATCCTTCAAATCATTCGAGAAATAACGCGATAGAACGATTGATTGATGCAAATGCTGTGCCTCATAGATTAATTATGGTTTCGTTTTTATCTTGAACCACATAGACGCATACACTTTTCCGATGAATGTCGTTAATGTCAATAAAGCCTTGGATGAATTTTTGTGAGCTACATTGAACCTGAGAATTATGTTCACGATTCTAAGCCACCTTGAGTGGCAAAGTTTTCCAGGATTCATCTTCCACAGACATTCTCTGCAATGTGAGCAGTTTATGACTTCACAAATTTCCATTAAGTACAGTTGATCAGTATTTAAGTCTTTCTTGTTAGTCACTTCACATAGCGTGTTTTCTATTGACGTGGATGAAACTACAGATAGCTTCTCGCATCCGGCCAACGATTTTCTTATTTCGCCAGTCAGGCTTCTGGGCCCATTTGTGGTTCTATCCACGTGCGCGAAAAGATGACGTATTGGAGCTCGTTGGCGAGTAACTGGCACACAAACCATTGTAGTGGACGATTCAGGATCAGTTCCATGTTACGTATAATATCTCCTTTGATACCTGTGTTGACAGATGCTCCGTCGAAACCAACTTTGTTACATCTATGTCATTGTCAACGCATGACAAAAAAAAAAACTATATATGTGATTTCCAATAACTTGCGCTCTCCCGAAATTCACAGACACGTGGCCGATGTACTCAGAGCCAGGTTCATTTACTAAGCTTATGTGTTCTTCTATTATGACTTTTCTTCTGTTTTCTTCCATTGATAGAGTCTGTATTTTCGCCCATCGAAGTATAAACCAAAATATTCATGGTCATAATCTTTTATGATCTGAGACAATAGAGTGGTTCTTGCCTTCGTTCTCCCACGCCGAATTTTATTTCTGTCAACAATGTTCAAAACATTGTTTTCTTAGATAATGCCCACAACTTGAAGTGCAGCTGACACGATAGCAGCGCCTGCTCGGTCAGAAATACCAAATCTGGCCAATGTTCTAACTGCAGCTGAAACTTTTGTAGCTACAGGTGTGATTGTGGGGGAGATTCCATGAAGTACCACTTCCGACTTTTGGAGGGGTGGGAGGATAAA
Organism: Araneus ventricosus; assembly: GCA_013235015.1. Classification (NCBI taxonomy): domain Eukaryota; kingdom Metazoa; phylum Arthropoda; class Arachnida; order Araneae; family Araneidae; genus Araneus; species Araneus ventricosus. The sequence continues at coordinate 24,968 of BGPR01000817.1, read as the reverse complement.
GCAGGAGACAGAAAAAAGATGGGATTGCTTACTGCTCTAGTGGTTTAAGGTATGTGCCTACCTTCGGAGCACTTTTTTTGAAAAAAAGGAAATTTTTATTCAACACTTATGTTTTCAGTTATAATGGTGTATAAAACTGTTAATTCAAATGCCATTTTAATGAACAAATTTTTTATTTTCCAAATTTTGACCATTTTTGGTCAAAATTTAGTAAAAATTGACGTTTACGCCAAACTTCCTATAACAAATTCTAATGCATGTATTTCCCTTTTTCTTTCAATAATATATTTGGTATACATTTACCTGTGTTATGAAGCAGAATATTTAGTGTACCTCTTAAAGTTACCGAGATATACCAAAGTTTGTGTACGCAACAGCTTTTTACAAAAAAAACTATCACTTTTTCAAATAAAAACAGCTCTAAAATAAATAATTATGGACTTTAAGCTATACTTGAGGTTCATAACATACCTAGAGATGTATAGAACACTGTGATTAAATTTCATTTGAATATATTAAAAACTTTTTAAGAAATGAGATTTATCGCAATGTCAAAAAATGAAAATAACAGTTTTCCAGAAAACGCAAATAAAGATTTTAAAGTCGCACAAAAAATTACATACATATTTTAACAACTTAAAATTCACAGTATTTGTAAGTTAAACCTTCTTTGACTTAAATTTAAATCAAAATTAATTAAAAATTAACTTTAAATTTTTTTCTTGATAATTTTGTTTTTGGTTCGACTTGTCGCTTCGATTTCTTAATTCTCTCAATATCAATTTCTATGTAGTTTTTTTTAATAATTTCTCGTTCAAGTTTGACATTAAGATAGTTAAATACAGTCATCAGCCTTATATTGCCTGAATTGAATAATTAAACTGCTATTTTACTACCTAATAACAGTGTTTGGAGTGAGTGAAATTTTCTTTACGTAAAATATCCCGTAACTAGAGAAACAGTTGCCAGATACGCCTAGAACAATAATAAAAAAATAAATAAAACTTAATTCTATATTTAAAAAGTAAATTGTACATTCACATTGTCTAAGAGTAAAGAAATAACTTTTTAGATGAGTTTTTTGCATTTGTATGGCTTAGTTTCGGTTTCGAAAATTTGACTTCTGGTTCATAATTTAGGCAATAACTTTGCTTCTAACTATCGGAGAAACTAAAGTAGACCATTTTTGGAATCCTAAATGTATGGGCTTTAATACAAAGTAATAAAAAAATTTTCGAAAATTTTCATAAAAACGTCGATTTTAGGGTAGGCACATACCTTAACCGGACTGATTTGACGGTGTGGGGAGGGGGAGATGAGTCATTAAATATTGCAATGTACATTATACTACTCACTACTTAGTACTCACTACTCATTAATCATCACTTTTGATTATTTATATTGCAAAAAAAAAACAGTTATAAACAGTTATTTCGAATCTAAAATCGTATAATCGATAATAAAAATTAAGTATTTTTCCATTTTTTTCGAAAATTCAACCCCCTTGCGGCAGTATTAACTTTTGAATTCAATTTTTATTATTATTTTTCTCTTAATCTCCATACCATAGAACATCTTTTCCGCATAGGTAGGATTTAAAATTCTGAAAAAAAATATTTCGATCCACCCTAATATACATGTGACAGACAAAACGCTCATATTACGAGAAGAATAAATTTTGCTTTTGTCCATTTTCTTCTTATATAATACTTCTTATATATACAAACTGTTAACATCTCATTTAGTTCATATCAGTTGTGGGTAACAATATATTAACTGTTTATTTCTGTTTATCCAACAAATTAAGGATTTTTTGCCTCGAAATTGTCGATTTTCAATTTTTTCAAAATTCAAATGTTTTTCTAAGTTTTGGGACAATTTCTTTTCCAATATTGTGTTAATAGCGATATGTTTCAATATATTTAAGGAGAATGCTGTATTTTTAAATATCATTAAAGTATCTTATGGAATCACGACAATTTTTATTTAAAGAACAGTATCAAATCATGCATTTAATCTATTTTTATTCTGTCAGTGTAATTTTCTGAGTGGTATTAGAGGAGTACTAGTGAACTTGAACTGGGAGTGGAAAGTTTGAATTTTCAACATTCAATCTCATAAACAAGTTGATTTTAGGTAATTTTTTATTTTGTACTTTCTTGGTGGTTATATGCTTGATGTCTGATGCCATAGATATATATGTGTGTGAGTTATCTGGGTTTCTGTGGCTAATTTGATACTTCAGAAAAGGTGAGAAGATATTTCTGGATAATGTTTTGTATTGTAATATAATGTGATTGCTCGTTATCCATCAAAAAGTTTGACTTTTGATGATGGGCATACCTGTCAAATCTTTGGAGTTTGATAGTGGATTTCAGATGGAACTCTTGAGCAAAATCTTTTATCTTGCCAACTTTTCATTTTTGTCTCAGAAAAAGAAACCAAATTAATGAACAGTTGAATTCACAGTCCAAACCGAGGGTTTTAATGTGAACAAATGAATTTGTTTTCAAAATAATTCTATCTTTGAATAGAAGTAAGTGAAAATAATCTGCAAATATTGTAAGGTTGTTTATTTATAATTTTCATAAACCAAAAAGAAAGTTTTATCTACTTTATAGATAAACTAAAAGCACTTTGCATAATCTGACTACAGTCTCAAACATTTCCTAGCTATTGCAAGTATGTCATTCATGCTCCATGTTTTTGTGGGTAAATTCAGGGACATTTCAATAGAATGCAGAAAAATCCTATTTTAAATTTTAAGGGTTTTGAACTTAATATAAAGGGATAGTATTTTTAATTTTTTGTGTATTATTATTTTTAATTTTCATATTTGGTTCGATGATTCCTTTTGGAACCTTCTGGGAAGGAAAAACTATTTTCCACCTCCATCTCTTATGAAGCATATGAAATCAGTTCTTCACATCCCAGAATAATTTGGTTAATTATCTTTTGAGCGTTTGAATGGTTCCATAGAACTTTCATTCAGAAACTTGCCCGGAATTTATAAATTTGTTGAGTGATTTATCTCTTCAAATCAATGCATGATTTATATATAATTGTTGCAGATTAATAATGGTACATTGATTTCTTTTTTAATAGGTGCCATGAGAAGTAATATCTTTTCGGCAGCAACTGAAGTGGAAGTCCAAGATGTTACTAAAAACTGGCTTATGCATGCCAAAGATAGGGACGGAGGAAGGAATCTCAGAGCATATTCAGTGCAAACATAAATGAAAGTGTAAAATGATCATAAATAAAAATGTTAATGTGTAAAATAAAACTGTAAAGTTTACTCTTTGCAATTCTCTTTAATATTTCTAGAAATAGCAGATTTATAGACTGTCAATACTGTAATGTTTACTGTTGTATAAAGAATGAAAGAAGTTAATAGAAGGAAAGAAAAGCAATAGTTTATTAATTTACACAATTGTGCATATCGCACCTTGAATGCAAAAGGACCACAAGAGCGAATATTTTGTTTCTGCTCATTTTAATGTGCATTATTAAATGCAATAGAGCCAAAAATGCCAAATATTTGAAAAACCAAAATGTTTGGTAATTCTTTCAATTATAATTTGATTCCTAATTATTATTTTCTAATTATAATTTGTAAAATAGCTGGAAAAGTAAGCTATGCAAAAGCGTCGTGCATTATTTTTTGAGGATTAACATACTAATACCTAATACATTTTGCGGGGCCCCCCAAATTGTTAGACCCGCCACTGGTTCTTTGGCATCTCAAAAATTAAAATTATTAATAATTGGGTATTTTTTGATATCCATGTGCTTTTTGCAGGGGTAATTGTGGCTTCATGAAAAAATACCAGAAATTTTAGCAGAAAAATTATGTTTAGGGGACGCATATGTCTTCATTTATTACGGCGCAGGTTCAACTTCTGCATGCAATTTTGAATATGCTTTTATCACATAAGAAATTGATTTAATTTATTTTGTCTTAGTTCACGAGTTTTCAATAACACTCTATAACATACATTAAAAAACCCACGAAAATTGATAGCAAAACAATATTAAAAATATAACATTTTCTATGAATAGATTTAATGAATATATATATATAAATTCTTATAGGACCATTCTTAAGTGAGCTAGTTATTCTTAGTTATGGTATGGCATTTTCTAAAAAATTCATTTGGATTGAATCAGCATAATCCAAAGTGAACAACAAGAATATATGAAAAAACTTTTCTACAAAAACTCTAACCCTTTTCCCCCTGGTTTTTCATATTTCTTATAAAAGTTTCATGTTTTTACAAAAATAATCTCTCATGAAATTATTTTTTAAGAAAATGAAAAAATTAGGGCTTCTAATTATATTTTAAATAAAACATTTCAACCTAGAATTCTGTAGTATAGATTATAATTTTTGCAATCCGTATTAGAAGCCAAAATTGTGTAGAAACTACTGAGAATCCGTAGTAGTTTGAGTCTTTTGCACTCTTAAATTTTAAAAAATAGATTTATCAGAAAATGCAGGAATTCTGGTATTACGGATGAAAGAAATACCGGAAAACAATCGGCCCTGTTATTGCCAAAACCTTTCCAACCTGAAATGTACTGGCCATCATTTTTATTAAAAAAGCAGCCATTTATTTGAACAACCAATTTTCCATCGTACTCACATCCAAATCTGTTTGTATATTCATCTAAATGTTATCGGAAATTCATCGCCATGAAACCGCACTGCTCGCTTTTCTATCGTATCGGCTACAACACTCACCGGATATCAATGATCGGATGCAACTATCGCCGATGAGACATTTCGGAGCAATTCCCGATGAGAATTCATCCCTATCGGGTAAGAATCCGTTCATCGGCCGATCATTAGGTGATCGGGTTTCGATGAAAAGCCTTTCAATGGTCAATGACATTTTGTTACTAGGGCAGACATCAGGAAACACCTTTGTTCTCAACGACAGGGTAAACAAAATAAGAATAGGATAAATCAAAAACTATATACATCCTTTAATAATAAAAGGAGGTATATTATCGACACCCACAGTTAGGGAAGATTTCAATTCCCTGATATCCAAAACTACATCATCATAGGTAAATGACACAAAATTATTTTTTCTCAATTCATTAAGAAATTATTGGCAAAAAACGACGCATTTTGGTTTAATTCTTAAATAATTTAAATTTGAATTACTATTGAAAAAATCGGCTCCGAGGTGCACATTTTCAGTATTCAAAGTATATCTGTCTCAAATTTGGTAGCTCTCTGCTCTATGGTTGTTTTATAGAGCGCCAACATACACCCACAGACATTCATCTTTATTAGTATTAGAGATTGTTAAAATAAGTTATATCCTAGATACCTTCTTCATCAAACTTTTCAATACATATTTTATATACTCTGTAAATTGCATTTAATTTTATTATACTGCACCAGTGGTACGCAAGCCGTGGGTCGCGAGAAAATTTTTGTGGTTCGCTAAATTCAAAGAAAATTATTTGACAATACAAAATATATAAGTCTTCTCATCTAAAAACGTGGTTGTGACCCCCTGAGGGGTCTCGAAAAAATTTTACGCAAATTACGAGGGTTGGAAATGAAAATATATTGCTCACCATTGTACTACACGAATGCATAGCCATTCACAAAATTATTTTTATATCTTGTAATCTTACGAAAAAAATAAATGTTTGTATTTATATCTTTCAACACTTTTGCATTGTCCTTCGTATTTTATACCATTTGCAAGGTTTACTACAAAACCCCTTTAGGTTGTGCACTTTTTTTATTATTTTTTATGTAGGATAAATTTATTTGCTGTTGTTTCATTAAAATATTTGTAACTGTTCTTTTGTGCATTTTCAAGAATAAGTATGACTGTTTTGATTTTAGAGTTCCGAAAAAAAAGTCCAGTTTGGATCTTTTATAACCATTAATTGCTTTAAAATTCTTAGTTAAATATTCAGTATATTCTATTTATTTTTAATATTCCACATTTCTTCATAGACATTCACAAACATGTTTATACTTCTCATAACCGTCATAAAAAATACGATTTGTTTTGTATTTAAATCTTTCAATATTTCATATGAATTTTCTTGTTTTATTATACCATTCTGTAGGTTTATCATAGAGGCCTTTAGGTTATGAAATTTTTATGATTTGTTCTATGGGACAAATGTACTAGCTATTTGGGGATTAAATTAATTGTATCTGTGTAGCAACTATTTAAAAATTTCGGCTAGCTCTAAAAGAAAATAAGTAAACAAAGACAAAATTAATTTGGGGAAAACAAAGTTACTTTTAAACTATTTTTTAATTAACAAATAAACAGTCACTACACAAAAGACACTTCACATTACACAAAATTAATATTTACAGTAAATAAAAATAGTTATAATTAATGTTACAAACGGGGGGGAATAACTCACACCCACAAAGAGTCATGTCCATCGTCCAACTGATGAATATCATGGCAAAAATACTCAGCAAGAGAGGTGGCGCTGCAATCGTCCAATGGGATCGTTACAGACTCCCCCTCGGACTCTGAAGACGTCCCGACGAAGAGTCCGCTTTTGGAAAATACTTCCGAGGCCTACCTCTTCTCTTTATGGGAACTACTGGACTTGTGTTCTTTTCTGGAGGTAGTTCATATGGCTTCAACATGTTTGTGTGATAAATTCCGAGAACTTGATCTGGAGTACTGGGATCAGAAAGGTCATAAGTGGTAGGAGATCTGTTTGTGACTACTTTTAGGGTGTAGAGTCACCCAGACCTTGTCTCCAGGCTGATAATAAATTGGTCTTCTATTTTTATCAAAATATTTCTTTCTCTGGTCTTGCTTTTGCTCAACCCGTTCTCTGATTTGGGGTGTTAAACGAGCAAAATGTTTCAAGTAGGGTGTTATCTCCGCTACAAAGTTGTCGTTTTCGATCAGACTTCTAAGATCATGGTTAACGTCGTCTGTTGTTCTAAGTTCACGTCCAAATTGCAGATATGCTGCAGTGTGACCAGTAGTGTCACATTTGGATGTATTCATGGCAAATCTAATCATTGCCAGCTTTTCATCCCAGGTATCGTGAGCATCACCTACTAAAATAGCTAGTTTGGGCTTCAGGTCACGATTTTTTCTTTCAGATGGATTCGCCTGAGGATGATAGACTGGAATTAACTCTTGTTTGATACCAAGGAAATTGCATGTTTGCTGCATGACAGCACTAACAAATTGGGTTCCATTGTCGGATATTAATCTTCGTGGTAAGCCATAGCGAAGAAAAACTTCTTCTATTAGGAATTTTGCACAATTTTGAGCAGTAGCATCTTCTAGGGCAAAGAGCTCAACCCATTTTGTACTGGTATCCTCAATTAAGAAGATCCATTTCTTTCCAGTAGGAGTTTCAGGAAGAGGGCCAAAGAGGTCGATGGCTAAAGTTTCAAATCTTTGGGCATAAATAGGTGTTCTCAACAGTCCAGCAGGTTTCTGGTTATTTGGCTTGTATCTGTTGCATTCAGCACAATTCTTTACATATTCAGCGATGAACTTTCCCATTCCAGGAAAATAATATCGACTAGCTATCTTGAAATACGTTCCTTCTGATCCGCTATGTCCAGCAGTGGGTGAATCATGGTATTGCTGTAACACTCGTTCTCGTTCATGACAAGGGACAACAAGCTGTGCCTCCTCGGATTCTGTGTCTGGCGAATATCGGTAAAGGATACCTTGATTCATTAGATATCCTCTACTTGTCCAGTTGATGAAATCTTCATCTTTTCTTCCACTCTCAAAACAATCGATTATTTTCTTTATATCCTCATCTTTCATCTGCTCTTCACGAATATCTCTAGATCTTCGAGATGGCAATTCGATAGATATGGTGTTGAGATTGCACACAAATTCTTTATTATCATGGACTGGTCTAGACAGGAGGTCTGCAACAACGTTGGATTTTCCAGGCGTATAAAGAATTTTCGGATGGAATGATTGGATTTGTAGAGCCCATCGAGCTAAGCGACCGGATGGTGATTTTATGCTCATCAACCATTTTAAAGGTTGGTGGTCTGATGCGATGATTATTTCTTGGTTCTCTACGTATCCACGGAATTTTTCTAAGGCCCATACAACTGCAAGAGCTTCCCTTTCCGTCGTCGAGTAATTCCTTTCTGCAGAACTCAGCAACCTACTTGCGTACTCTATTACATGTTCTTCTGGTTTCTCTCCTTGTATCAGGACTGCACCCAGAGCATAACTACTTGCGTCAGTTCGAATTATGAAAGGTTTACTTCCATCAGGTTGTGACAGCACAGGTGGTGAAATCAGCATTTTCTTTAAAGATTCAAATGCTTTCCTTTCAGGTTCACCCCAAGTCCATGTCTTATTCTTTTTTGTGAGATCACTGAGAGGTCTCGCTATTTCTAAAAAGTGAGGGACATATCTTCTGAACCAAGAGCAAGTTTGTAAGTATGACTGAACTTCTTTAACACAGGTTGGTTCAGTGATTTTCTGCACAGATGATACTTTGTCAGCATCTACTTCAATTCCTTGTTCAGTAATGTAATGTCCTAGATACTTCACTCTGTTGCAAGCAAAATTGGATTTATTTCGATTGGCAGTGAGTTTAAACAGAGATAGTCTTTCAAATACTTGTCTTAAATCCGCTAAATGTTTATCAAAGTTTTCAGATAAAACAATGATGTCATCAAGATATGAAAGAGCAAAAACATCCTTTAGTCCAGATCTGAACTTGTCTATGAGGCGTTGAAATGTTGCAGGAGCATCTCGCAACCCAAAAGGCATCCGCAAGAACTTATAGGTGCCAAAAGGACAGATAAAAGCAGTTTTTTCTTGGTCTGCTTCATAAACTTTTACCTGATGATAGCCCGCTTTCAAATCTATTGTAGACATAAACTTTGTCGATTTAGCCTCATTTAATAAATCATCCATTCTTGGTAAAGGATAGGTGTCCGGAATCGTTGTAGCGTTCAACTTTCTATAGTCGATGCACAATCGGATAGATCCATTTGGTTTTGGAACCAACACAACAGGACTTGCGTAAGGGCTCTCGCATTCCTCAATGATACCTTCAGCTAGTAAAGATTCTAGCTCCTTTTTTAACAGTTCCTTCTTTGCAGGGGTCATTCGATATGGAGGCTCAGAAACAGGTAAATTGTTTCCAGTTTGTATACGATGCTCAATAAAAGGGGGAGGGTCTCCCCCTGGATGAAAGCATGTCTCAAATTCTTTTAACAGCGAGTTAAATTTGTTACGTTGTTTACTCGTCAAATGTTTCCCTTCATCTTCTCTCAATATCACAGGAACAGATGTTTTTGGCAATGCGACAGGAATCGTCTCTGGAGAGGTTACTTTGTGAGAAGATATCGTAGGTAGATTTTCCTTAACGTCAGATGGGTTCTTGTAAAAAGAGAACTGCTTATGGGGATTTTCACTGAAATGCCAAGTACCATTCTGGATATTAAGTACAATTGCAGCAGCTTGCAAGAAATCTGTGCCAAGAAGAGTTCGATTTCCCTTTGCTTCAGGCAAGGCGATGAACTTCACACGAACTATTTTTCCTTCTACATTGAGATTTACAGTAGTCGTCAAGGCTTCAACATTTCTTTCTTTCCCATCTGCAAGGACCATCGTAATGGCTCTCTTATAAAATCTGAATTTATGATCTCGCAACAGTTTAAAAAATTCCTCTCCTGCAATGGAATTGGAAGTTCCAGTGTCAGCGCAAAAGGCTGCATCTCTTCCACACACAGTTAGGCAGATAGAACTTGATGGAGAATCGGGTGATTCAGCTGCATAAAGTTTAATACTTTGAACAACAGTTTTAAGTTCTTCTTTGGGTTTTGTGCATTTAGGGCACTTTGATTGGATAAAACCAGGATAACCGCAACCATAACATCGTATTGAAGATTTTCTTTCTGGTCTAGAACTGACAGATTTATCGAAATCGTTCGATCTTGGTTGATTAACTTCACGAGGATGGGAAGTTTTACATTTTCTTTCAGGGTGAAAGACAACATTTTCTTTGAAGAAGGGTTTCTTCACAATGGCAGAAACATGTTTCTTCATGCCTAATTTCACAGTTTCATAAGCATCAAACTTTTCAGCGAGTTCAAATGGTTTGTTTAGTTCTGACCAATAATCTACGAAATGTTCTTTAAACTCTGGAGGGGTTCTCCTTTTAATTTGATCTGCGATTATCAATTCTTTTAATTCTTCAAAAGTAGAAATGTTCAATTCTCTGGTCCATCCTTCAAAATAGGATTTTAATTCAAAAGTGTAATCTTTCCATGTAATTTCTGCACTTTTTTGATGTTGTACAAACAATTGTCGGAACCTATCAGCTGTGAGCCGATATCTTTTCAGAAGCATTTCTTTGACTTTGGCATAGTCTTTAGAATCTTCTTCATTTTCCTTCACAATCATTTGATTTATTTCAGATGGTAAGGATCCGATTAGGTATGGGATCCAGTTGGTTTCCGGTACGTTAACAAATTTTAACTGTCGCTCAAACATGGTAAGATAAAGTCCGATTTCGTCTTCTTTTGGGTTGAATTTTGGAAGAATTCGACTGAGGTCAAATTTAGCCTGATCAGTTACTTCTTGAGAAGAATTGGCATGAGTCATATTTCTAGAAACTGCTTCGATTCTTGATTTTTCAAGTTCGAATTGACGTTCAGCTTCCTTTTCAGCAGCTACAGCCAAACGTTCGGCTTCCTTTTCAGCTGCTACAGCCAAGCGTTCGTCAATAATCGATTTGAATAAATTCTTTGTAAATTCTTCGTCGTAAGACTCCGCACTCGTAATCAGTTGCTTTAGTTCTACCACTTTTAGACCCTCCGTTACCTGCAATCCCAGTTCGGTTGCTAGATTAATCAAATCGTGCCTTCTTCCTGTTCCCAAATAGGCCATTTTAAAAGTTTTTTTTTAAGTCCTAAATTCTAATAAATGTTCGATGACACAAGTCTTATGTTTTGGAGAAAAAACCTAATTTAAATTTGGATATTTTGAAAACATACAATAATCAATTTTAACACAATATATCTAAAATATTAAATTTTAATATTCACCCTGTGGCAACATTAATTTTAGTAAAACTAAATTTATAAGAAGTGCAAATTTGACAATAAAACACAATAATCAAATTCAAAATTTTAAGAAAAAGTGTTATAAAAGTTAGTATTTCAATTAAAAATTATATGCAACTTTATTTGACAGCATTAATGATATATTTCATTTACCAAGAGTAATTAATAAATTATTATTTCTCTTTCAAACCAAGAAAATACTCTTCTGAAATGTAAAGCAATCCTATTTTGAAACCACAAATATTTTTTTCACATTATGATATACTTTTCATTATTTCAAAACAGCAGGAAGGCTTTCGTTTAAAAGAATAAATAAGCTATGATCTCATCATCTGACTGGATTGAAAAATCTCACTATCACTTTCAGAATAAAATATATTATACATTCAATGCGAATCACTTCCTTTCAGCGCTAACTCTATAAACATTTGCTAGAGCTTGATCATTTGAAGAGAGAAAAAAAAATAATCTGCTGAGGAAAGTTATGAGAATTAAACTGTAGATACTTTTTCAAGGACATACGCAACAGCGTTATGCGTTGATCAGCAGTTTTCTCTCTCGTCAAAGCGAAAGTATAATTTTTATGATTGGAACACACACTGGGAACAATATATGCATTAGGATTATTGCTAAATTAGACTGCGATATATAAAAATGTTTTTACACAAAATATAATATGAAAATGAGCACAAAATAATAACCTTTGCAATTATTACGCTAAATAGAAAAAAAACTTAAATGTTCAGAATAAACAGATTACAGAAATTAAATAAACACTTAATAATATGAATTCTTATCATACGATTAATTTTGAATACCAGGAATAACCAAGAGTATGTTGATGCATACACAAATATTTTAATAACTTCGTTCCAAAAATACTTCTTTCATTGAGTCTGAAAGATGTTAAGATTTAAACAACGTTTGAAGTTCAAACATTTTCACAATATTCAAGTTCAACTTTCAATTAAATGCAATATCAAAATTTAACTTAATGTTTTGTTAACGTTAATTTTCATTACTAATAACTTGTCACTGGATAGGACATCTGTTTTCTGTTATATTATGAAATTCTGAATATTTGTACTTACTGCGAGGTTGCAGATTCTTTCAATGGTATTTTCCAATACTTACCAGGATGGTAAAAGTATCCTCATAAGCTCACACAGAGCAAGAAATTTTCTTTCACACAAATTAATTCAAAATAACTCACACAGAGCTGCAAAATAAAAATGAGTTGGACCGTGGACATTAAAAGTTATTCATTTTTAAATTCGAAGGCCGCGCGACGTTTGGGCGCCAATTTTTATGTAGCAACTATTTAAAAATTTCGGCTAGCTCTAAAAGAAAATAAGT
>BGPR01000817.1:0-12525 GCA_013235015.1 Araneus ventricosus | reverse complement strand
CAAAGAGTCATGTCCATCGTCCAACTGATGAATATCATGGCAAAAATACTCAGCAAGAGAGGTGGCGCTGCAATCGTCCAATGGGATCGTTACATCTGTTCTTTTCTGCGTTTTCATAAAAATGAAGAAGAAAATAATTTGATTTCATAATTCCGAAAAAAAACACAAATAAGGATTTTATATAATGCTCAACTGCATTAAATTTTCCAATTATAGCGAATTATTACGTTAAAAAAATATACGATTTTATATACACAATGTTAATCTTTACAGAATGAAACACTTCAACATGTTGGTTATATAGATTTTTTAACCTTTTTAAGTTAGTGAAAACTACGAAAATGTTTTCATTAAAAGTTATAAGTGTACTCGTATGTTTAGTAACCCTTTTATGTCTGCATACTGTTTTATATTCAAAAAGTTAATTTTGAAAGCATTTTGAATTCGAATATTCTTAAATGAAAGTAATCAAGTATAAAAGGAGAAAATTGTCACCTTTTTAATTTTTCATTTTATACTCCTTTGGTTTTTAAATGAGTCACATTTCTTAAGGGGAACAGGGTGCCTTCTGAACATTTATTTTTCATTTTAACTATTATTGAAAAGTTTTACAAGCATTTTAATTTAATATTGAAATAAAATCACCTTGACAGGAAAAAATATTTTCTCTGATAACCTAATGATATGCCTATAATCTGGTCAATTGGCTAAATACCTTAATTGTTTGTTCAGGAGAATGTTGTTTACTTTTTGAACACTTTCTAAATATTTTAAAGTTCCAGCATTGAACTCACAAACTGCATCTGCCGCAGCGAATTTCACTCTAAGCAGTGAAGCTGGAGTTTTTTTCGAGCACTTGCTACCTTTTAAACTGTGCAGACTTTCATTTAAATTCTGTGTCAGATATCTCACACAATGTTCAAAAAGCTCTTCTAATAATAAATTGTTCTTCTTTGATAAATTCCAATAACTTTTTATAAAATTTTCTCATTTATTGCTGTTTTACATGTATTTTGTGTGAATCTGGTGTGTTACCGTTTGTCACTGTTGCTTGATAGAAACATCAGGAATCTTTTCCATAGGGACATTTATTCTAGGGCAATAATGATGGTTGAATTAAATTTGAATATTTTCCTGCTACCAAAAGACCTTGTGACTCTAGCTCTGTCTTTGGTCTCAGGGTTTGGCCCTTTAGCTAGTCTATTTAGGCCAATTATCAAACGCTGGTGAGCAATTTGCGTTCTACCAATGTATGTCTCTATTTTGCTATTTTTTACAGTCGGACTTAATGGCAATTAAACCAAATCTTAAAAACAGTAAATGATATCGGAAATATAGCAATTTTCCTAACCTTTCATAATTTTAGAAGCTCTTCATAGTATCATATCCTTATTAAACACCTGAAAAGCTTAAACACGATATGAATTCTCCCCTTTTTTTTTCAAATTCATTTTTAACTTGAATTTATAATGAAAGGAAACATTCAAAATTAGACGTCCTAGTGTCGATGCTCCGTAACATATATTCCGTTACCGTCATCCTTTATTTGCACGCGCGTGGACATTTCGCTCATTGAAAATACTAGATATGATTGAAGATGAAAATAATCAACGTAAAGGTAATATTTTAAATTTTTAAATATCAAGAAAATAATTGAGATTGAAATTGAATTGAATTGAATTGAATCTGAAATTATCATTGGAAAACATCAAAATCACGAAGGGAAAAAATATAGTTATAGCTGTGTAATTCTTAATTTTTATTATAATATTTTGTTCTAAAAATTTAGAAACTAAAAAATAGCATCGATGTTTATTATGCTATTTATTTTATTTTTGTTCTATATTACATAATTGTTCAAATTTTACAGCTGGATGGATGCTGCAATTTGTTCCGCGATCAAACAACAAAATTAAATTTGTTTGTTTCTCATCTTTTTTGTGGCATTGGTATTATTTTTCTCGTTCTGTGAGATAATCTTGCTAGTTCCTGCAACTGCCTCTAGTTTATTTTTACCTCATCATTTTATTTGTTTTAAGATGTTTCCCCTTTGTTTCTATTTATTGTTGTTACTCAAAAGAGTTCATTTCTTTCAGAATTTTTTGCTTGTAAATCTATTTTATTTCTCTCACTTTTTGTTGTGGCAATAGTGAAGATGCAAAGCTTATGTTTGTCTCTAAAGTTACTACTCTGCACAATAAAAAAATAATGCTATTTTTTGTAGTTGATATTCCATTATTTCTTTCGGTTTCTTTTGTGGGATGTATATCGAACCATATGCTAACAAAAGCAATCTTGAGGACAATAAACTGGCCGTTTCAGGATAAATTTCCGAGTGCAATAAAAGTAGATAATAGGATACAGGAATTCTTTAACTAGATACTTGGTTCTTAACAGACAGTTTTTCATAAATTATACCTTCATTCTTCTAATGATAGAATTCGTAAATTCAAGAAAAAAACAGCGGGAGTGGTCGCCCCGGAACTTTCGCGTATACTCCTAATACGGGTGGAGGGGAAAATACACCGGGAGCCAGAAACGTGCTTAAAGCGTTCGCGCCTTTTTTGTGTGTCTTTGAATGGGTAAACAATAAGGTAAAGCAATTTTCTAAATAAAAATATGTTCTTCTTCCGCATGATCCAGCTTTCAGGTCCGGCAGAGTAGGCACAGGCTTCAGACCCTTCAGCTTTAATAAATAAATAAATAATGCTATTTTTGTCGTTGATATTCCATTATTTCTTTCTATTTCTATTGTATTTGAGAATGTTATTACATTTAATTTGTATATTACACATGTTAAGCTACTGAAATTTTCTTTACTAAGCCTAGTTCGAATCTGTCCTCATTAATATTCTCTGTACGTTTAAATTACGAACCAATTTTATTTTTTGAATCAGTGAATGTATATACATGTGGCGAAGATTTCTGGTGAATATTCCTGTGAAGAAGAAGAATGTTTAAAGTTTTAATGACAAAAGCAAGAATTTTAGAAATTTTTTTAAAAAATTTAAATTTTTAAAAAGGGCTATTTTGTTAATTTTATAAAGGTAAATTAAATAATTATTATGGGTCATAATTTTGAATCTGAACATATTTAAAGCAATTTGTCACTTTAGAGTGTCCTTTTTAAGCAGAAAGTTTGTGAAATGAGTTAACTCATCTTTTGAAAACTAAATTTTTCTGAAGTTTAACACATGAATATCTACCTAGCGAGAACTGATATAACTTGGCTAAATAATTATCGCAGTGAATGGGTATACATGTGACGAAGCTTTTTTGATTATTATTTCTGAGGGGAAAAAAGCATGTTTAAAATTTTGGTATCAAAAGCAAGAATTTTAGAATCTGTTAAAAATTTTGCAAAAAGGCTATTTTGTTAATTTTATTAAGGTAAAAGTAAATAATTATTATGGGGAAAAAATCGCAGGTTGTCAGGTCCGGAGATCTCGATGGCCAAGAGCAGAAGACATCGTCGGCATCTCCACTTCGACCTCCTTCGCGGCGAATTCTTTCAACGTTTTCCTCTGAAACACGTGGCCTTCCGCTAGTTTTCCCTTTGCACAGACATCCTGTTTCTTCAAACATTCGATGCCACCTGCGTATATTGTTCGCATTTGGAGGTTCTTGATTGTAACGCTGACGAAATCTTCTCTGCACTGTGATAACAGAATGACATTTGTTAAATCCTAACTACTAATGAGACTGCTACTAATAATTTTAACTAATGAGACGCCCGCAATGAACAGATTTCTTGTCGTTCCGAAGTTTCAACTCGCGCATGCGTAGGCTTTCGCTTCAATGCACCTGCGCCTTACGTAAAGAAATTTTGAAGTTCCGTCTACATCTTGTGTTAATCTTACCGTTAAATTCTTTTCTATTAAATAGTTATAGCCGTTTGTAATGGCTATATTCATTCATTTTGACTTACGCGGTATATTGAGTAAGAAAATGTTTCATTTGTGTTTATAGCACAGGTCACATGAGTTAGATTAAGTTGGCCCAAATGACAACTTTTCTAGAAACTAAAAATTTTCTTCCACTCAAATTTTGAAACAAAAAATTGGGTTTAACATAAAATGACTTTGTTTTTATTGAAGTCGTAAAAAACATCATATTCAATGATACCTCATTCATCGCTTAGTTGTTAAAAATGAGTTGAGAAAAATGGATGTTGACAATGATAGAGAAATAATATAAAAGATAATAAAAAAATTATTGATTTCAAAACATATGAAATGTCAACAAAGAAAATACCAATTAAGATGATTAAAATTATATAATAAAACACGTGTATTAATAATAAAATGGAGTATCATTTATTAAAAGTATGCAAAATTATTATTTATTTTGAAAGTATAACTGAGATGTAATAATAATAGCAAATAATTAAATATATCGCAAGCATTTTATCTATGCACTCAATAAAAAGTCGCCCGATTAATAATTGCATTTATGCGCCTCGCCTTAGGGTTACAAGACTACTTACAGAATTTCATTTATTTAAGTCATTGCTTTTAGAAGTTATCGTGTTCAGAAGTATGCGATTATACAAACCAACAAACGGTCAACCCATCGACGCATTTGGTCCAAAATTGATAAGGAACAACATTTCTGATTATAAAATAGTGTACCAAATTTTATCTATCTAGCTACTTAAGTTTTCGTGTTCATGTGAACACGGACAGACAGACAGACTTCCCTTTAACGGATTTTGTCCAAAATTTTACAGATACCTACAAATTATATGTAAAGATCATATACCAAATTTTAGATATTTAGCTTTAACATTTTTCGAGTTATCGTGTTTACAAACAGACAGCGAGATATAATTTCAAAATTGTGTTTTACGGACTCAGGGAGGTCTAAAACGGGGGGTTTCATCAAAATTTCGAGTTAGAATTTTTAACGATTACAATACTTTCTCTTTGGATACTTCGTATACGAGAAAGTAAATATAACGAGTGTTTCTCGAAGTAACGCATGAATCTTCAATTTCTTGCCTATCCACGTAGACAAAACACGTGGATGTGTCTAGGACATAACCTATCCCGGTTAAGTCCATAGCAAAAAAAAAAATATATAACATACTGAAATGTCAACAGACTGTGGAATGAAAGGAACAAAACCGACAATCAAAATTTTAATTTTATTACATTCTTTAATGAGATTATTATTATTAATTCCTAAAAGTGTCTGAACATGGATTTACGAAAATAAAACAAATTTCACTGACCATCAGAGTGTCTATTAATTTAATTCAAAAAACCGAATTGTTCGTTGAGTTGTAAGTAAGTTTATTGACCGAGAAAAGCGAGGTCTACGTTCTAATTCAAGCATTCAGAAGCTTTGTCTGTAAATTTGTTTGTTACGCGATTACTACTAAATCTGTTGTTCGGTTTCCTACAAATTTAGTAGAAATATTTCTAGACAAAATAGAAGACGGTGTATATGTTTCATTTCTTATTATATTAATTCGCTTATAAAATAATTATTTACAGAATATATAATTATTATATTAATTAATTTAATTGGCAAAAGGAGTGAGTGGTAACGGAGCGTTAATATTATGACATTAGAGTTGTAAATAAAGACAGTTCGCTTATCGCCATGTATTCATGTGTTGGTGTGCTTCGTCATCAGCATTTCCCTAAATAAATGTTATCAATTTTTACAATATTTGGCTATCTTTTAGTTCTAAATTTAAATTTAAACTCATTCACCATTCTTTTATAACCATAAACCATTTCTTTTGTACCTTATATGGCGCAATCGGCATTTTAAAGTACTTTAAGTATTCGCTTGGTAATTGTTAAGCCTAAATGGAATTATCAGACGCTTCTCGCCATGATAATTTCGCCTGCCTTATAAATCGTAAATCGTTTAATATCCATAGCAACGACAGCTCATATAAGAAGCAAAACAATAAAGAAATAGAAAAACTACATACGAAAATAAAATAAATTACAAACTTTCATGTGAAATTCGAGAAGATATGAGAAAACGATTTGAAAATATATCCGAGTACGGATAAAAATGTGAATAGTAACAGATGGAAAAATATATGTAAATATATAACATACGCAATGAATGCGCTAAAAGCTGCAATTCCAAAAGCGCTGTGTTAGATAGAGTATAAATCATTAAATGAGAGAGTATAAATCGTGAAGTGAAATGAAAAACGCAATTAAAGCACAATAATATATGTATATTGCCAAATTATTTTGAGTTCTATCTTCTTAGTTCTAATTAAGTGAGTTGCAAAAGTTATTTTAATTTTCTGCTTATTTAATAATGGAATTTTCTCGATGAGTTTTTTTAAATAGCTAATTTAATGATTGCATTTTTCTCTGAAAATGTTTGGTGCCTTCTTTTTCAAAAAAAAAGAAGGCACTTTTTTTCTTTTTCGCCTAAAGATAAGCGAAGTAAAAGAGCTAGAGATGCTACTGAATTAGCAAATCAATATGAAACTTCTTAAACATTTCCGAACAGTTCTGGTTTATTGAACTAAATCCAACAATTGCAGATGCAAGTTAATGTATTAAAAAATCACCAACTTCCACAACCTTCTTCAAAAATTGATCCAAATATTGCTTCAGTTCTTACTACGTTTATGGAATCCCAATAATAGTTATGAGAACCACAACTAAAATTCATCAAATGTGATAAAAATTAGATCAACTTACGATGCGGCAAATTCTATTCAAATATTTCAAGGAAATATAGTGGATAATGCGTCTGAGTGGATAAAAGAAGTTGAAAGACTTTCAACACTAGCAAACTGTACAAATCATCTCAAATTGAAAAATTATATCTCACGTCTTGCTGGATCAGCTAAAAAGTGGGAAACAACTCAGAGTTACCGTTATAATGACTGGTCTGAGTGGAAAGCTGCTAACACATCCAGATTTAAAAGGCTCATTACAATGCATTAGCACATCAAAGTTATCGTTAAATAAAGAGGAACGAAAGCTGAGTAGATTACATTTACGCAAAAGACGCTGTCTTGGAAAAGCTGCTTTAACTAAATCCAAATCTTACAGCATTTCAATGATTATCGGCGGCATTACTGAAGAAAAGTGGCAAATTTCTTTACCTACACAAAATCCTACCGACTGTGCCATATAAGGTATAAAAGAAATAGTTTGGTTGGTGAATTTGTTCAAATATAAATTTAAAACTAAAAGATAGTCAATGATAATAAAAATAGATAAGATAATATTCCTATTTATCTAGTGAAATATGGATAGCGATGCATAGAGATAAACGAACTGTGAAAAACTCTGATATCATAATCTTATTGTTCCGTTACCACTCACACCTTTATTACCAAAATAAACTTTAAAAATTTGAAGCCTTGCATTATAATATGAACCGTTTTGTACAATCACCGAAGAACCTCTCACGAAAAGAGAAAACAATATTATATGGAACTAAACAGGAAAAATAGCTATCAACAATATTTATATTTAACATTTATATTTTCCCTAATATTCGTGCTATTTTTACGAAAAGGTTTGTAGATATTATGCACATCAAACGAAACCATTCATGAAAGTTTGATCTTGTTATCAGCTTTCTGTGAAACGGGATGAGTCGAAATCCTTTTTTGTATTTATCAATTTCTGGTCGCCCCCTAAATGCCATCGTGACGAAATTTCACTGTGAAATGTGTGCTTTGACTACTGTATGTCAAACGGCTCTCCGAAACGTATTGTGAACCATTGTATCCATATTAACTCCAAATTTGTCGCACCTTAAGAATTACGCTAAACTTTTGTACACCAGTATATATCCTCGAGAGTCAAATTATAAAATCCGGTGTCCCTGCAAACAATGCTGTATTCAAAACTGAATAACATTTGCTAAGCTTTTTAAAAATGCGGTGAAGAGAAAATTTTAATTTTGTATTTGCGGGGGAGGGGCGAAGTCTGCTGTTCACAGAACTACTAGTATTATCTCATATCACCATCTCAACAGCTATTTAATAAAATCTCTTTGTATAGTATTGCTTATTTCATTCTTAACTTCTACAGACTGATTCTTTAACTAATTTTGAAGTTGATGGAAATATATTGCCAATGAAGAGGAAAATATTAACTGGCCGAGCGAAGCGAAGCATTTTTCGATTCGACAGCTTGGCATTCCTTCTGTTTTCGGAAAATTTGCTTTACATGTAATCAGGACCAAACGCGTTCGTCGATTCTCTTCGAATTTGGCATGAAGGGTCCATGAAGTCACTGAAAACGACGTATGTGTAAGGTTTTTTTGTTTCCAGATCCATTTTTCCTTTTTTAATGGTTTCAATGTTTAGAAACTAATTGACAAATTTGGTACCAATAAAATATTTGAAGTTCCTCGTTAATGGCAAGACATGTAATTACAATTTTGTTAATACCGATAAAAGCAGAGACTTGTGTAAATAATTCATATTCAAAAAGTGGTTGATCCTTTAACTCTGAGGGTTACAATTTATTTACCCGTAACAATAAGGCACGGGCGGACCACTGAATACCATATTTTCTTTTCCATTAATTATGATTCTTAACACCCATCCGCCTTCGTTTTTCACATTAAGTACTATAAGTTAGGTTCCCGAAGATTTAGTTTTGGCATCCTTTTGCTCCCAAAGAGATAAAGAAATCCTACGAATGCCATCATTTCAAACCTCGTTGTTTCACTCGTTTACTGACTTATTTCACCTTACGTATAAATTTGTATATCCATCTCTTATATGTTGGCAATGTTCAAAAATCTATTGGATAATTATTTGCTAGAAGAATTCATCGTATACATAATTACAGTTTTTGGGAAACGGGGAAAGTGTCCCAAAAATATTTTTAAGAGGGGTCTTCGAAAATTTATTTTTTTAGCTGAATGTCTTTTTTCATTTGTTAATCACAGAAACGTACTTGATTTATCTTGCACAGTCTTCGTTTTATAAATTGTTTACATAAAATAATTAGATTCGTTATCATATGAATCTTCATCTTATAAATTCTCAATGTCTTGAAAGTCATTGACCTCGTTTTCAAGGTTTGATAAGTGGTTTTCTTCGAAATGCTCTTTATCATTGGTATTCGACTCAGTAATGTAGTTACAGGACTTGTATTCATCAGAAAGTTCTTGAAAAAGTAAAGTGTAGTGATCGGAGGCAAGATTTGGTTCTTTCTGTAGCGAAACATAAAGGTACGGACGGTGTACTGAGTGCGCCAAAACAGATTTTGACTAAATTACTGATGTATGAAGAGAGAATGAATGCTTAGCGACCTTTGTTCCTAGCTTCCATGTGTATGGAGGGGTTGAGTTGTAGGTAGGCCGAATGGCTAATTAATAACGGTTGCATTGGCAGTTTTCGTCGTGTGTCGCACTTTTTAAGCCAGCCTTTGTCTTTGAGGGTTAAAGACTGCGATGAAGAGTAGATCTTAAATTCTTTTTTTGTGGACACGAGGTTTACTTTTTATAGAATTATTAGGTAATTTTAAGAAAAAAACAAATCTATGGGAGCACTTCGTATGGATATAGTATTTGTATTTTCATATCTATAACAAGGAATCTGCCCAAAGCACAGAGTCATGAAGAATTTTCTTCCTTCGAAATTTTTCTTATTAGGCTTGAAATTAGCAGCATGAAAGCATGGCTTCGTAAAGGATTCAAATTATATTAACTAATTTCCTTTATGATTTTCGCTAATTAAATTTCAGTAAATTTTTCATGTATTCTCTGTAAAATTCCACATGTAATATTACAGTTATATCTTTCTTGTCCTTGCAATTATTTTATGTATTATAATTATTTTATGATTTATTTTCTTCTGAAAATTAATAATGTACATTTGACTTTGAATAGTATATACAGAAATATAACGTTCATCTTACTGTAAGAAGACTTTAAAGAAATCAACATTTTATTTTGGTCTACAAATAAGGAAAATATGTGTAAAAATATAGGTGAGCATCATTAATAAAGGTTTATAACTGCATCAACCATCAGATTTGTTGTACTTATAAGATAAACATGCTTTATATTTTTCACTCATCATCATTTGCTTTATTATTTGGATTCTTTTAAAAAATAGGAAGCAGGAACTACATTGGATATTCGGTGTTTAAAGTATGTTTCGGTTTTTCGTTGAGGGTAATCTTGTACCATCTCCAGATTTCAGTTTTCGGTCCTTGATTGCATTTGGAGTAGCAGTCTTCAGATCGTATGCCAGTCCGATCATTGCCATCACATCGATGAACACTTTGGTCAGGTTTAAGGTGTAGCCCAGTTCACTGGTGGCGTAGTCCCAGGCGAAGACGTGATGGTAGTTGTGCCAGCCTTCACCAGTCGTTAACAGGGAAACAACAGGATTCTCTCTGGCTTCTATGTACTTGTCGAAAGGTTGGTCGCCATATTTGTGCGCAGCGCTATTCACAAGAAATGTGCTGTTCATGCTTACGCCATACCTTGCAATGGCAGCGATGAAAAATGAATTCCATGCAGTCTCGCCCCAACACCAGACGGGTATCATGGTTGGCAGATAGAAGCAGAGGAAGAGGACCAAAGGAGTATAAAACCTGTAAAAGCAAATTTCATCTATTGAAGCAAGCATTCGAATCATATATAAAGTGCAAAAAGGTATAATTATAAAATATTGTTAGATAATTTTATAGAATTAAAATTAACGAGTTAATACCCAAGTTAATTTTATAGTCTTGATTACAGTAAATTTCTTTAAATTCATTTAAAACCATAAATATTGAGATAACTTTGAAGTGACATTAATTCAGAAACTTTTGAAGGAAAATTGTTAAAAAAATGATAGAAAACATTTTAAATAAACTTTTTATACACATGTATTAAAAGATTTTTAAAATATATTAAAATATCAAAAATAAACATTACATTTGAATTCCTTCCATTGCCTCGAAAGTAAATCAAATGGGAAAAAACTAAAACATAACAAAAAAAATCAGATGGCGACACTTTAAACGTTGAGGAGTTTTGGGATACATATTGTTTCAAAGCTATAAAGTCGTTTCCCTGAGATGCTAATCTTGGTGACTTGGTGATAAATTTGGCGACCTTGGAGGCAAAGGTGGCGACTTTGGCGACGAAAGGAATTTTCTAGAAGGACTTCGAACTTTCAACCTATTTCTACTGGTTTCATGAACTTTCTAGAGATTACGCCACTTCCTTCGTAATGAAGTCACTTCCTGTTGAAAAGTATAAAGAAAAGCTCTCAAGCCAAGAAGAGGGGGTTGGATTTTGATCAGCAGGCAAGCTGGTGAGCTGATAAGAAACCTTTGAGCGCTGTGTTGAGATTTATTGGTAATCTCTGCTGTGAATTTTTAAGTGCTGTTTTAGTACTTGTGCTACGTTTCTTTTCCTAGAACATTCGTAAAATAAAGAGCTTTATATTTTCAATCCTGCTTATTGGATTGCATTCTCGTTCACCCTTAACTTGTTAGTGAGAGCAAATAAGAAACAATGGAATTTGCTTAGCTTAGCGAGAGAACTGACTGTTGTATAAATAGGACGCTAGACATTAACGGGTTAAAGGAATTGTATGAAGAAGCAAAAATCTTCTACGAAATCTAAGGTTAATTTTGTTTGTTTCTTGAGACAGGTAATACAAATTTCGAGTATGGATCGTATAAATTCTCCTGAAGTGCCAAGTTTATTCCTTCGTTTAAACCCTTTAAGAATTGACTCTGAATTGATTTTGCACTTTCACTGTCAGAAACATTTTCGTACTTTTTCTTATTAGAAATAAAATTCGTCATTGCTTCAGTCAATATCTCTAATGTCTTCTTTATATCTTTCAGGTATTGTGTGCATAAAAATATAAATTTCGTAAATACAGAAAAACTTTTTATTCACAAATAAACGGTTATGCTAGTTAGACACATGCTGTGTTGTTTTCGGACAAACACTGATGATGTAAAAAGAAATGCGTGCTAAAGCACTTCTGTTCTAATAATTTTGAAACGCAACTTAGTTTATTATTAAGAAAGATAATAGTGGATACCGAGAAGTCCTAGATCTCTTTCAACACATAGCTTTTTAAATGTAAGAAGAAGATACTTTAAAATTACGCTAGAAATTTATTCTTAAAATCAATAAATATGTATTAGGGGCTGTATATATATATGGAATAATAATTTTGTTAGTGTAGACGTTAAGTAATGATCAATCCGAGTAGATAACCATTTTTCATTTATTATCAATACATGGGAGAGTGGCGGAATATGCGTACATCTCTAATGAAAGTTTCAAGTCAAAAGAGAGCGAAAAATCCCTGCGACTCTCAGATAGAGAATTAACATATAGACACGTGATAAAAGTGAACGAAATATTAGATATTTTTACAGATTACGTAGTTGTTTTAGGGAAAAGCCTAGCGCCAACAAGACGCCGTCATGATTTTCTGAGGGCGCGTGGAAGCGATTAAAATATTCTTTTAGTAATAAATATGCTCAAATGCGTGATTTAATATACCACTAGCGAGGGAAATAAAACGAAACTGGAGTTTAAGAAAAG
>BGPR01000816.1:242256-393365 GCA_013235015.1 Araneus ventricosus | reverse complement strand
TTTTTTGTTTAGTATGTTTTCCTGAGTGTTTAGATATATAATTTTTGTAAATAGCACCATTAGTTCATTTTTTATGAATCACTTTGTCTTCAGCAATCGGTTTGTTTACATTCGTCAGCTGGCATTTCGTCAGATTGAATACGTCTGGCATTTCGTTAATTTTAACTGCATTCAATTAATTTCACCTGCATACGATGTTGCTCATTTGTTTAATTAGTGGGAGAGTGGTTTTTTCCGTCCAAATATCATTTTTCATTTATTTTGTGACTTTCCAAAATATGATGCAATCGGCTATAACCCTTTGGTCAATAGCTTTTTTCGAGTGCGGAAAGTCTTCTTCCCAACTGTTTAAACATAATTATTATTATTCTCTATCTCCTCCTGAGTGTTTCAACACATCATTTATGCAATTTGGACAATTAGTTCATTTTTATGAATCATTTTCTGTTTTGGAAATCGTTTGTTTACGTTTGACATCCTTCACTTTGTCAGATTAAACACGTCTGGCATTTAGCTAATTTCAACTGTATCAGATTATTTTTACTTGTAAATGATGCTCCCAATGTATTTATTTAGTGGGAGAGTGGTTTTGTCCACCCAAATTCAATTTCTGGCATTTTTAGAGCCTTTCCAAAAAATGATGCAATCGGACTGTAACCCTTTCGTTACTAGCTTGCAGTAAATTTTTTGAACCTCTCCCATTTCTTTAATTATTTATATTTTTTAATGATTTTTGCAGCATACGTTGTCTTTGATGCCTGCTTATTGTGGGGGGAGTGGTGTTTTCTGACTAAATTGTATTTTTCTTGTACTTGGCTCCTACCCCCTTTTTTTTTCGGTATCGTCTCATCTCTCACATTCCCTTAATTTTTTATATTTTTGCTATAAACATTGTTTCTCTTGCCTATCTTTCCTGTGGGTGTGGTATTTCCGGGATATAATTTATTTTTTCCTATACCTGACTTCCCCCCCCCCTTTTTCGTTTCACATTAAGCTCTTGCATTTCCTTAATTTCTGATGTTTTTCGATGATTTCTTTTGCTCTTCCTTCGTGTATGTGTCGTCATACTTGCAGAAATTAATTTTTGTTTTAATTCCTCGTATTTCCGCTCCCATGAAATCCGGGTTTTTTTTCCTAAAAACGAAAACATCGTCATGCTGTCAATTTTCGGCAAATTGTCCGACTGTCCTTTGGTAAATCCAGGTATTACGGACATCATTCGTAAAAATGATTAAACATTTAGAAATAAATCAGTGAGAATGAGAGGATGAATTATTATAAAGATCGGAGTTGAAATAAATTTGGATGTCGATAGAATATGAACGCCGCTAGACAAACGTAAACATTACAGCGTGGTGAATAATGACGTCAAACCAATCACGTAGCGTTTTGAGGTCACGTGCTTTTGCCGTACTTTTCGGTAATTTAAAACTATTAATTACTACTAATTTAATTAATTAAGTCCATTTTATGGGTTTTAATTATCGTTTTCAAACATTTTGACTGTCAATCTGTCGATAAAACACAGAAATTAGCATTTTCCTCACGTTTTAGTTTTTCATGAATATTTTGAAAACCATAATCACCTAGTTTACTATTCAATTTGCAAGTTTAATGTTATCAGCAAATTAACGAAAGTAAAATTCCCTAAAAATACATGTCTTTATGTCTGTACTAATTAGTTTCCGAGGCAATGGGTCTCAAAGTTGGACGCCAACCTTGAATTTTATCACCCTTTTTTAGTTTTTCTTGAATATCTCGAAAACTATTTAATTTTGAAATCGCACGTGATACAACAAATTAAAGAAATAAAATTCCCTAAAAAAGCATGTTCTTATTTTTGCTCTAGCTTTAATAGTTTCCGAGATAATGGGCAAAGTTTGATACCATCTTGGATTTCATCCCCCCTTTTTTAGTTTTAAAATATCCGAGAAACTATTAAAACTAGAAGAAAAATAAAAGCATGTATTTGTAAGGAATTTTACGATAATTAATTTGTTATATTACATGCAATTGAAAATTGAATAGTTTTCGAGATATTTAAGAAAAACTAAAAAGTAGGGGATGAAATTCAAGATAGTGGTCGAGTTTGAGACCCATTATCTCGAAAGCTATTAACCCTCTGATCTAGCTCTTTAAAAACCCATAACGGCCGAGGTCAGACATGAAAGCAGGTAAACATTTCCCTCCCCTTTCTGGTAAGCGAGTGGTCATTTGCACCGTGGGTTCTTTTATCGTCATGTTTCGAGCATCCAAACCCTTGTTGAATATATAGGGGTCGTTTATAAATTGTATAACAATCTATATTTTCAGTAAAAGATTTTCTAGAAGTTTTATTTATTGTCATTGTGTGGGATTATAACAGTAAAATACAAATATGATGCGAAAGCATAATTTTAAAAAGCATGAAGGTAACATTTTAAAATCATTAATCGGTCAGAAAAAGTTGATCATTTAAGAGTTCTCCTTTTTTTTATTTCAAGAGTTTACTTATCTAGATAACTCACTGTAAGCACGCAATATATTATATTTATTAAAACCTAAGAGAATTTTTAAATTCTTTAATTATAAAGAAATTTATTTACAGAGCAGTTGCTCATACTTATTTATTAGTATATAAAAGAGAAAAAAGTTCCAAAGTTGGAAACTTATTAAGATAAAGCCATGTACACGAAAAGTAAAGTTATTCCCAGAGTAAATAAGCCAAAATTTGTTAAAGATTTCAGAATTTAAAATTACAAAGCAGAACAAGAGAGGACACAGGACAGAGAATATTTACTTCGACATGATATTATCTTTCTAGGTGACACTTATTATTTATAAATAAAAATATTGTAGGTATACTGCTAAAAGTAACGAAGTCAAAAGCCTATCCTTTCCCTTTCAAATGCCTTTTGCAAGCAAACAACTGTTATTAAACACAAAATGTAAATGCTACGAAGAAAAGAAAAATGTCGAGTTTTAATGAATGTGACAATCAAACCCTGGGTTTTCAATCAACGGGGACTTTAAATTGCAATTTTTTAAAAAAAATTGTGTTTTCTGACTGAAACAGTACGCTGAAGTCATAATATCTGTCAATCTTCAAATGACTTGTAGGATTTTTTAAAAATGCGAATATTTAATTCATTGCATTTTTAATTAAGACTATTTAAAGTACTGGTAGGAAAAAGATTAGTTTCGAAAATACAAACACACTTTACCAAAAATATTGATGCATTTCTTATATTTGATATGTAAGACTTTTAAAATTACGAATATTAATCATAATTAAGACTTTTTCAAATACTGGTTAGAAAAAGACGCCCTACAAATGCAGTTTTCCATACAAACCAAAAAAAATAGCACATTTTGTTGACCTACTTTCCGATATTGTCTTATATTAATATAAATTTAAAAAGAAAAAAAAACACTGAAATTCATCAGTATCATTGCTTATTAATTTATTCCTGAAATAAAACTTTCCGATATTCAGGCATTTTAGCAAGAAATTTTAGCAGTTAGCAAGCAGAAAGTTTAATGTAAACTAAGCATCTGCCCAGGGTTCATACACATTTCCTTAAAAGAAAATCAAGGACTTTTAAGGACTAAAAAAAAACTAAAAAAAAGGACCTCTAAATTCAATAAACTTAACGAATTGTCGCACGCATTTTTAAATAAAATCTCATTTTTGCAAATTCAACCTATTAGATGATAAATTATAATATAAAACATAGAAGATACATTACAAATTGAACACAACAAAACTCCTAAAAATATGAGTTAATAAATTGATGAAAAAAACTCCATGAAACTGGTAATCAAATTAAATATCTTTTAATTCCAAACTTTTTGCATTCAATTTTACATCCAAGGTATGTATTTTAATTTCTTTTTCAGAAATTGTTTTTCTTAGTTCATGCGATTGAATAAATAAATTTATGTCCTTTGACTTTTCAGCCTCATTAGCTAAATCATTTGCTTTCTCATTTGTTTGGTGTAGGTCCGTTTGGAGGAACATTTTCTTTTGTTTTAAAAAATCTATTTCTTCCTCTAGAGTTTTTCCGTTTCAGTCTTTTCTTTGGATCTTTCACTTTCTAAATACTGCATGTATTTTGCGCTGAGGTGGCAGCCGTCCTCATTTCTTTAGTAATTTTTAAGTCATAAATAGACCCAGACAGCTTAATAAATTCATGATTTACACACTGAAAAATATATGAAGCATCTTTTAAATTTTCTATTTCCAGGGCCTTGTTCACCAAAAAACCTCATTGTCCATGTGACAGTATTAATACCATTTTGATAATCTCCCAAACTTTTTCATACTGATTATTGCTAAAATAAGTTGGTAAAGAAGTATCAAGGGAATCACTCTTTGGATTGAAAGAAGTAAATTCCAATGAATTTCGCTTTACAATATTTAACAGAAAATCTGCATAGAATAACAAAATTTCATCGCAATCTTTTCCCAAAATACGTTTATTTTGCAATCAATTTTATTATTACAATCAATACCTTTTTCATTTTTTCCTGTGCTTTTTCAGGATATCCAGCCATTACTCGTGGATCAATGCAAATCGCAGGTCTTACTAGTACGTAATTCACAGGACATTTCTGCATGAAATGTTTTTTCATTGTTATTATGTTTTTCCGACTATCATGGCTGAGTGTGAAAACATCATTGTCTGCTAATTCCTTATTTTTTATCTTTTCTTTAATTAGTTGCTCTGCAGCAAATCCTAAATACACTTAACTTTTATCATTATACAAGTTTGGGTCACTGAAGTTGAGTTTGCATAAGTCCCAGGTTCCTCAATTCTTTCATTCTCTGGTTTCAAAATTTTGAAATGCTGAATGCAATCATTAACAAGTTTTAATACATCACTAGCAAAAAATGGAAGTAAAGGTTTATCACTTTGATACTGTTCTAAAAATGGTAATAGCACTTTTGACAAATAATTCCTATGGAATCATGGACCAATAAAGGCCATCTGTAACTCCTCCCTTATTTCCCAAAGTGTATCCGATGGATATGGATTCGTAGAACGCGAGCAGTGTCGTCCCCCCACCCCATTCCGCGAGAGCCATGTCGACCGAGATTAGAGTCGCCGAGAAAGAGGAATTAGAAAAACGATAAGGTGAAATTTTAAATTTTTTAATAATGGCAGAGTAAAAAGTAAGGACTTTCAAGGAGTTTTTAAAAATGGGGCATAAAAATAAGGATTTGTAAGGACTTTTAAGGACTAAATGTAAAAGTAAGGACTTGTAAGGATGCGTACGAACCTTGCTGCCCTCCAACACTTACTAAAGACATCAACCAAGAGAGACAGTGGGAGGGGAAACAACCATTGTTAAAAAGATAAGATTGCTCCCCACCGTTCACCAACCCACTTCAAAAAGGGGAAGGAAATAAGCATACGATATTTCGGCGGTTGGGCCGTTTGTCTGGCAGTTTGCATGACAGGCCGGATTGGCAGTCGGAGGGTAAAAGCTAGAAGAAAAATAAAAGCATACACATGTAGGGATATTTACGGTCATTAATTTGCTGATTACTTGTAATTGAATAGTTTTTGAAATATTCAAAAAAGGCTAAAAAAGGAGGGATGAAATGCAAGATGGCGGCAAACTTAATACCCTTATCTCAGAAACTATTAAGAAGAATAATAAATGTGTGTATTTGTAGGGAATTTAATGCTCTTTAATTTGTTAAATCAATTGTAATTTGAAAACTGAAAAGTTTTCAACAGAAGTCTCTCAAGAACATGTATACCAATTTCCAAAACTATACAATTTAATTTTCCCCCCCGAAATCCTTCGTTGACTGGACTATCAACTAAGATTTTTTTACAAATTCATCCACGTTGAGGACAATTAGCACAAAAACTATTAAAGCTAGAAGAAAAATAAAAGCATTTATTTATAGGAAATTTCACCTCTTTAATTTGCTAAATCAATTGTAATTTGAAAATTGAATAGTTTTGGAGATTTTCAAGAAAAACTAAAAAAAAGGGAAATGAAATTCAAGATGGCGGCACGAACTGCCTTTCAAGACCGGGGACTTTCAGTATATTCATCAGGAGCCCGTCACGAGCAAGTGCACCAATTTTCAAAACTATATGATTTAATGTTTTCTTCATATTTTGGCCTTTGTTGAAGCATTATCTTAATCTGTGTTAGCCCCTGGATCTATCTCATCCTGTATTCCTTGCCTGAATTATTTCTAGATACATCCGGTAAACAAATCTTTATGATTATGCTTTCGATTTAACCGCTTAACTTATCAGCCCGAGAATACTCGTGCATCGAATTATCGCATTTTTGGTCTTAAAACTAAATTTAATCATTAATTATCTTTATAATTTTATACAAAAATTACCTAGAATCCATAAACATCTCAAGTATTATATGCCTTCTGAGATGAATAAAAACGACAACCGCTTTCCAAAACAGAAGGGAGCCTCTTATTAGATAGCAAAGAAAATTATTAAGTTAAGTGGTTAACATATTCAACATCTGGGGAAACAGAAAAAGAAAGTTTCTTTGCACTTCTTGAGAAAATTAAGCACCTTTTAAGTATCATTTTAAAATGCTTAAAAATGGTTTTCAAATTTAAGCACTTTTCATGACGCTACGCACCATGTTATAAGCAATCAATCTACACATCACAAATAGGATGACTGAATGGGGCAGGGGAATAAAATAATCAAATCTGACAATTAGCACAGACAGATGTCACATGGGGTTGGGAAATCTTACAACAGTTTCGTCAACATTTAAACAAAAGTAAAAATACTGTTGGCACATCATTTTCAATACTGCCGGTAAGGAAAAGATTATTAGATAAAAATGTCTCAGTCATACCACACAAGAAAATTACTTACAGCATGTTTCTTGGCAAAAAGCTCTTTTAATACTACACCGCAATACTTCAGCTGTTCTGTTAAACGCCCTTTCTTCGGCTTTGCACTTGGCTGCTAAACAAATAAATCAGTCATTAACATGAAATAGATTTACATGTATATTTGTGATAACAGAACCTAATAGGGAAAAAAGAAGGGGACAGATATTGCTTTATTGCTATTTTTGTGAGCTTCTTAATTATGTGAACTATGATATTTTTATTAGCTAGCTGATAGCCAAGAATGAATGCTACAAAATTATCACAATTTTTAATACAATTTCAGGATTTTAAGCTTTTCTGAAATATTATAATTTGGTGTATGATTTTTAATTCTTATTTCCATGAAATACATTTTGTGAAAAAAATCATACTAAGAAATATGTCACTTTATATTACACTTAAAAGTGCTTTAAAACGCTCATAACAGGCTAAGAAAAGGTTCATATTTTAAGAATGATTTTTACAACTGCCTTCCAGCCTTTAAAAATGTATTGAACACATTTCATTAATAGATAAACATTTGTTTAATATGAATTTATAAAACATCTCATTAATATAACTGTTCAAAAGTTCTTATTTTTGGAGGGACTCCCAATTTTTACTATCTTACTTCTCCAGATGCAAAAATTTAGTTAGATGCATTTTCTTTTTTTTTTTTTTTTTCATGAGAATCATTGCTAAATGTATTTTTAATTTGATTTTGATAATTTATTTACTTCCAAGTTTGTTTATTTTCCCATTTAATGTTATACAGGGTGCGTAGTGAGACATTACTGTAAAAATTAAGCACTTTTAAGGACTTTTTAAGCACCTTATCCAAAAAAATTAAGCACCTTTGTACATGCACGCATACGTAGACCCACATATTTTCTAAGTATAGGATGTTTTTTTTCTGTTTTATAATACGGCATAGTTTTTATTTAAAAATTTAAATATGTATATTTTTTTTAATTTAAAATATGTAATTTTTTAATTTTAACATTTATTTCTGTATTTTCACGTCTTCTATTATAAAACAAAGAATGTCTTTTTAGTTTGACAAAAAAATAAAAATGATAATGCAAACTGTCGTTACCAAAAATTAAAACAACTTTTATACGATTAACAATAACAATCTGTGACCTTCTCCAACATTTCTTAAAATTAACAAATTACCAGTTAATTTGCTCCTTTGGGATAACCACTCCAGTACTTCAAGAAGAAAGAGGGAGTATTTCAAGTTGAAGAAAGAGGGAGCGAAAAAAAAGTCATTAATAGTCAAGTCAACGAAGGGTTTCAAAAAAACATTAAATCGTATAGTTTTGAAATTGATAAACATGTTTGTGAGGGGCTCCTGATAAACATACTAAAAGTCCCCCTTCCTGAGGGGGAAAGACTCGCGCCACCATCTTGGATTTCACACCACCTTTTTAGTTTTTTCTCGAATATCTCGAAAATTATTTAGTTATAAAATTAATATTGATTTAATGAATTAAAGAGCCCAAAATTTCCTGCAAATACATGCTGTTATTTTTCTGCTATCTTTAATACTTTCCGATGTAATGGGTATCCAAGTTTGCCGCCAACTTGGATTTTATCCCCTTTTTTTTGGTTTACTGGAACATCTCAAAAAACTTAAAACTAGACGAAAAATAAAAGCATGTATTTGTAGAGAATTTTACAATCATTAATTAGTTGTATTACATGAAACTGAATAGATTTTGAGATATTCATAAAAGACTAAAAAAGGGAGTTGAAATCAAAGATGGGGGTAAACTTTGAGACCCATTATCTCAGAAACTATTAAAGAAAGGAGAACAATAAAAGCATGCATTTGAAGGGAATTTTACGCTCTTTACTTTGTTAAATAAAATGTGATTTGAAAATTGAATAGTTTTTCAGATATTCAAGAAAAACTAAAAATGGGGGATGAAATCCAAGATGGGGGCAAAATTGAGACAGATTATCTCGGAAACTATCAAAGCTAGAAGAATAATAAATGCATGCATTCTTAGGAAATTTCAAGCTCTTTAATTTGTTATATAGATTAGTTTTTGAGATATTCAAGAAAAACTTTAAAAAAGGAAGATGAAATCCAAGATTTCAGCAAACTGTGAGACCCATTATCTTGGAAACTATTAAAGAAATAAGAACAATAAAAGCATGCATTTGTAGGGAATTTTACCCTCTTTAATTTGTTAAATCAATTTGAATTTCAAAACTGAATAGTTTTCGAGATGGTCAGGAAAAACTAAAAAAAGGGGGGATGAAATTCAAGATGGCAGCGCAAGCTCCGCCCCCAGGACGGGAACCTTTAGAATGTTCAACAGAAGCCTCTCGCGAACATGTGTACCAATTTTCAAAACTATACGATTTAATGTTTTTTTCAAACCCATAGTTGACTGGACTATCAACTACAATTTTTTACAAATTCATCCGTTTTGAGACCAATTATCTTATAAACTATTAAAGCTAGAAGAAAAATAAAAGCATGCATTGTAGGGAATTGTACACTCTTTAATTTGTTATATCAACTGTAATTTGAAAACTGAATAGTTTTCGAGATATTCAAGAAAAACTAAAAAAGGGGGATGAAATACGAGATGGCGAAGCGAGCCCCCCCCCTTCAGGACCGGGGCCCTTTAGTACGTGCATCAGGAGCCCCTTACGAAAATATGTAACAATTTTTAAAACTATATGATTTAATGTTTTTTCTACCCTCATTTTGGGCCTCCGTTGATTGAACTATAAGCGTTATCTTAACATGTGTCGACACCCTTGGATCTATCACACCCTGGATTCCTTCCCCGAATTCTTCCCGTACATCGGTTTTCATTCTTGATACATCCGGTAAACAAAGCTTTATGACTAAGCTTTCGATTTATCGTATTCAACGTCTGAGGATTTGAAGGAAGAATGTTTTCTTTACATTTTTTGGGAAAATTAAGCACTTTTTAAGCACCTGTTTTCAAAATTAAGCACTTTTAAGGTGCTTAAAAATGGTTTTCAAATTTAAGCAATTTTTAAGCACTTTTCATGACGCTACGCACCCTGTTATATCAATCCCCTCCCCTTTGATTGGGTTGTAGGCAAAAGAAGGGGAAATTTTAATTTGTTTCTTGATTATTGACAATTCCTATCCACAAGGTGAAATTTTTTACTAAATCTATTAAGCTTTTCTTTATTTATCGCCAATTTGCATAGCATGACTTATGAAATAATGTATTCTGCATTTATTCATATATTGACATAGAATCTTAAAAGAATAACTGAAGTTACATTTATTTACATTTTTAAATAACAAGAATAA
The DNA here is from genome assembly GCA_013235015.1 of Araneus ventricosus. NCBI lineage: Eukaryota > Metazoa > Arthropoda > Arachnida > Araneae > Araneidae > Araneus > Araneus ventricosus. The sequence continues at coordinate 383,196 of BGPR01000816.1, read as the reverse complement.
TTGAATGTTTTAGTCCAAACATTTGAAATTTGATAATAGTTTTAATCTTAAAAAATGAATATCAAAGATAATTGCAAAGCAAAAAACCAGTAGGAGTGGTCTGATATACAGCGACTCATATTTGTTTTTGGACACTTGTGTTTTTGAAACTTACTTATAAAAAAACATCTAAATATTAAAGGATTTACTTAATTTTTTTTCATATAAACTTTCTTTTGTCTATAATAAAACCTATATATTGTATTAAAAATAAATTGCATACCTTTTTATGAAAAAAATTTACTGAGAAAGTGTTAAAAACAATCTTGCATAAGTAATTGGACACTTTGAACATTCAACAAATGTAAATAAAAATATGTAAATAATTAAACATTTTGATACTTTGTTGGGTATCCTTTAGCTGAAATTACACTTTTAATACGTTTTGGCAAGGATTCAACTAGTGTTTTTGCTTACATTTCTATATTTGAAGTGAACATGGCAGGGCACTACAAAGTTATAACAAATTCTATTAGAAATTTAACCATGGAACATTTTAAAGATGGTAAAAGCATCAGAACTATCGGAAAACTTGTTAAAGTAAGTCATTCAACTGTGTTTGCCATTATAAAATGATGGAAACTACGTGGAACTGTTAAAAATGCATTGAAATCAGGGATCCTCACAAGCTAAATCCCAGGAATCAAAGTTTTATCATGCAGAAAATCAAGAAAAAACCAAGACTTAGTGCTGTGAAACTAACAACAGAATTAGAGAAAAGATTTTCAATAAAAGTAAACCCTGAAACTGTTAGACGAGTTATCAGATCATATGGGTACAACAGTAGAGTTGCCAGAAGAAATTTTTTTGTTAATGAAAGAACAAGAAAGTTACATCTGGATTTTGCAAAATCCATGGTAGTCAAAGATTAATATTTTGCAGGGATGAGATTGGCAAAAAAGCAAAAAGACTGAAATCGTACGTGAGCAAAAAATTTGTACCGTAATTTATACGCGAAAGAAGTAAAACATCAGAACATGCAACATGATAAAAATATTACACTATAATAATCAATAACTTAATTATTTATAATTCAGTATGTATAAATAAGAAAGAGAAAAATTAAATTATTATTAAATCATTCATATTAAAAATTAACAAACAAGTTTAACACATCATCAGGAACATCAGAAAATACCAAATTAGACATTAAAACATATTTGCCACCTGTACATCACTGAGATGTAACATTCACCAACTGAGAAGAATTATATTTAATAGCCTTTTGATAAAAGTTAGCTAAAAAAATAAATAAAAATAAGGACAAATAATTTCTTTTGCTTCATGCAATTGTATACAGTGTGTTAGCTCTTCATAAATTACAATAATGTATCATATACTGAATTCCGTTTATTTCTTTTATTTTTATACATTTTTGCAAAAGTAACAGCACAATGATTTTGCATCTTATAAAGTGAGAGGGGTCGAGAAATTGTACAGTTACAATAACAGATTCATTTAGCATTGTTATTTGAAACATTTCCTTAATTGTTAAAGAAGTGGTTTTCTTTCGTTTTTTTATTTGTGTGGCTTTTGCTAGTAACAGATCTCCATTAACATGCTTCACCCCTTGTTTTGGAGGGCTCCTATTTTTGGCAGATTTTTCTTCAATAAAGGATGTGTTTGCATCCTCTGCAAGTTTATTTTCAATAAAGGCTAAAGTTTTTGCACAGTCTTCATTAGTATCTACCCGTTTAATTACTGGCACGGTTGTCGGGACTACATTATCTTTAGAATGCCTAGGTAAATCATCGGTTTTATTTTTTTTATTTGAGAAGATTTTTTTTATGTCTTATTCTCTCTCTTTTGTTTTTTTGCTGCATTTTCAAACAGCTTTTTAGCTGCCTCTTTTGACAGGAGTTTCTTTTTTTATGTAGTTTATTTATTTGTTTTTGTTCCTTTTTTTAATTCTTCATCTTGGTACGCCCTACAAGATGACCTTAAGTTTTCAACTAATTTTATTTCAACATGTTCATGCAAAAAAAAAAAAATTTTTTTTTTGCAAAATATGCCACAGAGGTTTTGTTTTCAGCAAAAAGGTGGTACTTAATACTTTGAATGGCACTGAATGTTGGAATGTTCATCCTTGTAGAGCTTGTTGATATAATGTTGATTCGTCAGTAGAAGATTAACCAGCCAGTTTCCTAGCCGGTGGAGTTAAGCTGCACTGTTGAGCATATTTTCCCGGAATTTTGTTTCAAAAACGGAAGATTTCTTTTCTTTCTGTACAGGCATGAAAGTGCAAGCTGTTCAAAAAAGCTGAACTCTACGCGAATACAAAATTCACCACAAAATCGATATATACAAACGCAAAGGCACAAGATGTTACTACTTAAAATACATATAGAAAAAGCAATTTATTTAATTATTCTAGAACAGCTGTTGTATTCTGTATTTAAATATAGGAAATGATTTCTTCATCTCATGTATGTCAATAATTTTAGGTTTATGATCTGTTGTTAAAAATTCCAACATACAATCTTCATGCATGTATACTAACTTATTTTGAATAATGTTTGAGTTCAGCAACTTAAAGATTGTTTAATAATTGCAACACTTTCTTTAAAAAGCATTAAATTAAGGACATAAATACGAAATAATCTCTCAAGTTTAGAATGCTTGGTTATAAATGGTATCAGAGCAAAGCTGGCAATTTACAGTTCCACTTATTTTGATCTTCTTGATCGAATCTCCTACTTTTACTGCTATCTCTTCCACATTCGTATCGTAACCTTTCGCCGCCAGTTTAATTTTCATAGATTTATTCAACCACTCGAATTTAAATTTATTTTTTTCGTTCGCATCTAGGGAACGATCTTTATGTTCATCGTTTAAGTTAATCTCCATTTTGGTTCTTGGTCACACTCACAAACGCTGATCTTTACAATTGACGAACGTAACACTAAACATACAGCATCATACGTGCAATCCGCCAAACACAAGACAAGTGATAGTAGTAGAAGTTCTTTGCATAACAACCGTTAGCATTCAACCCGTGATTCAACATCGGTGATAGTAGCTCACTGACGTGCGATTTCAACAGCAAGGCGTGGCCTACTCGTAGAGCGGTCGTCATTCGGCTATACGGGAGAAGTTCTGCCTTCCTCCATTACGCTGCGTGCCAATCACTTGAGGTGATAGATACGGAGCGTAAACCCCAGAGAATGCATCTCTGTTTACTTTGCGACGGAGAAAAAATGGTGTTTGTTTCGGATTCAGACATAGCTTCCACCCCACCCCCACATTTTTCGGTCACGATTTCTCGACAGTTTTGCATCGATCTCAGAAACAGCCTGAAAGACATTCAAAAAAGCGGAATTTTCGGAAGAAAAAGCAAATTTTTGTAGGGGGGGGGGGGCCCAATTTTCCGGGGGGCCCAGAATTTCTCCAAAATAACAACAAAGCGGAAATCCACCAAAAAGCGGAAGAATCTCATCCCTGGTTTTGGAAAAGCTTCATATTTGTGGATGAATCGAAATTTAACATATTTGGGTCTGATGGGCGAATAACTGTTTCGGATAACTCAATCCGATTATCTATTGCTCACTGTCAAACATTGAGGTGGAGGCATAATGGTTTGGGATGTTTTGTTGCTTCTGGTATGGGAAATTTAGTTTTAATTGAAAATAAGAAAATAATATGGTCCAATATAAGTATATAAATATCCTGAAAAAAGTTGAAAATATCTGCACAAAAACTTGGAATTCAAAACACATTCAAGTTGTATCAAGATAATGATCCCAAACATACAGCCCTAAATGTTCGCTTATGGCTGCTGTACAACTGTCCCTAAGTTATCAAGACTACACCATATTCTCCAGATTTAAATCCAATTGAAAATGTGTGGCACAAACTGGAGAAAAGAACAACAAAACATGATACTTCTTCGAAAGAACAACTTAAAGCAGTATCAACAGAGGAATGGAACAAAATTGAACATTCTTATACAAAAAAAAAAATAGTTGAATCCATGCCAAAACGTATTAAAAGTGCAATTTCAGCTAAAGGATAAACAACAAAGTATCAAAATGTTTTGATTATTTGCACATTTTTTGTTTACTTTGGTTGAATATTCAAAGTGTCCAATTACTTATGCGAGATTGCTTTTAACACTTTCTCGGTAAATTAATTTTTTCATAAAAAAAGTATTCAATTTATTTTTATTACAATATGTAGGTTTTATTACAGACAAAAGAAAGTTTATATGAAAAAAATTGAAGTAAATCCCTTAATATTTAGATGATGTTTGTTATAAGCAAGTTTCAAAAACAAATAAAAGCCACTGTACTTTTAAAATAATATAGATCATGAATAAAAAGTGTGGATTTGGCGGTTGGGGGAAGACCCGCCAGGACACCATGAGCTATCAGATTGTTATTGCCCTTCGAACTGAAGACTGTGGCAAAGTGAAAGGTCACATTACAGGGAGGAGTCCCCTTCCCCTCTTCATATATCATAATACGGCATGTTTTGATATGATGAAGAATATCAGTATGGATTTTGAACACCTTACCTTCGACAGACTGAAACCAAAAATTGATGCAGATCTACAAATATATTTAGAAGACCACATACCAGATTTAATTTATCTAAGCTACTGCATTTTAGAGTTATTGCCTTCAAAAGCACACAGATGTACACACGAATGGTCAACCCTTTGAAGGATTTGGTCCAAAATTTGATACAGATCTACAATTCTGATGCTAAAATTGTGTACCAAATTTGATCCATCTAGCTATTTAAGTTATCATGTTCACATTTGCATGGACAGACTTCCCTGTGATGGATTTCATCCATAATTTAATAGAAGTTTTCAAATTTGGTGTAGATACTACTTTTATCCATCTATCTCAAACCGTTTTTAAGTTATTGTATTCATAGACAGACATAAATACTAAAATGTGGTTTTTGGACTCAGGGAAGCCTAAAAGGTGAAGATTCATGCAGATGTCGAAGTCATATATTTTGATGATTACAATATTTTTCTCTTTGTATACTTAAACAAGGGAAAGTAAAAAATTAAACAAAATTTAAACTGGATACATATATTTCTATCATCAATTATCAAAGCAAAAACTGATACATCAACAAGATTTTAGATATTCATGACAATTCTGCTTTGCATTCAAATTAATATTACATTATGTAATACATTCACTGTTACTACATGCCATATACTTAAGATACGAGGTTGCAGCAGATTCTCAAAATAAAATATGGAAACAATTCATTCAAGCTTCCATATTTTATCATCAGGAGAATCTGAATTACAGTTTGAAATTATTTTTCTGAAAAAAGGTGGAAGAATAAATTTTAACTGCTTGTATACTGGAACAATTGTACACTAGTTTATGCAATTGTTCAATTACTTTAATCACACTGCATATTATTACAGATGAATAGAACTCCTCATACATCTGAATAAAAACAATGTCAACTAACAAGTTAACGATTTAATCATTTAAATGTCATCTGATACACAGATTTTATGATATACACTTACTATAAATAAACCAAACATTTTCACTCCTAATTATCTTTTAAGTCAAGTAAGGATACACAAGATCATGGGTCGATCCAGGCGAAAATTGGGGCCGTTTTGCAGCCCCTTCACAAAATTCCACTTCATAAAAATGGCTCCCTTCACAAAACTCAAATTCACAAAAACGGCCCCCTTTTTTAATGACTTCTTTTTTAAAAGTTTTTGAATGAGGCATTGCACAAAATATATATACAAGTATTTTTTTTCACTATTATATCAAATTACTGCATACATTTGGTTCAATGAAACACTTTTGATATTAAACGTAGAATATAGAAATATGACTGCTAAAATTGGAGGTTTTACATGATAAATTTTTTCAAAAAAAAATAATTTTTTCCCACAAAAATGGACCCCATATAAAAAAAATTAAACTGGATCAATCCCTGAAGATAAAATGAGAAAACTGCAAATTTTCTCAAATATTCTAAAAATCTACTATGAATTTTCTTTAAAGATATTTACAGGCAGTTCAGGCAGATCTTTTGATGGCTTTTTAATTGGCCGCCCACTTTCACGACGGGTAGTTACTTTGGCCACTTTCACATCTTGAGGAGGAGACATATCTGGCTCTGGTTTCGTACTTGCCATTGGAGTTGTTGTGTCAGCTTTTCTTTTGACTCCTCTTTTAGCCTATAAAAGAAAAATGAAGTTACTGAAACTAATAACAGACATGACACAGGCTTGGAACAAAAAAAGCTGAACTTCATAAATGCGGAATCGTATCAAATGTAAACACCAAGAAGTAAAATAAGTATGATTAATTGAACAATAAATGAATAAATTTATACAAAAAATGCTTGAGATATTAAAAATATTGTAGAATTATTATTTAAAAGAAAATTAATTTCTGAAAAATGAGTTACGTATAAAGTTATGTTAAAATAAAACTATGGTAAAAATTATCTCACTAAAAAATATGGCCATGTAAAAACTCTTTTTGATTATACATAATTATTAAGACTTTTGTTTCTCATTTTTTGAACTAACAGTTCAAGTTTTCTTTTATGCTCCAGTCTGCTATTTTCCTCCATTTTCTAAATTTTGCTCTCTTTCTTTGATTTTTTTTTTCCATTTTTTTTTTCTCATAGCTATTTTCGTACTATCAAGTTCCTCCTAGTACCATTTGCCTGATAACCTTAAATTTTTGCACGTTATTATCAATAGCATCACGCAAAAAATCTTTTTTCTAAAATATTCAAAAGCAGACTGCTTTTTGCTCATCATTTTGTATTTACCACTCTAAATTGAAGAATATGTTTCAATATACATTCTTCCTGATCTTTTATCTATCAAATTTGACATTATTTTGAAAGCGCACACGGTGCAGTTTTTGTTTGCGTGCTATTCACGTCTTTTGTGAGCGCACCCCCTCCCCCCTCATTACCAAAACTTTTAATGCAAATTTACATCGATCCCAAGAATGAAAAAATTCTATGCCGAAAACGCTGAAATCCGCACAAATGTGTCATGTCTGTGTTGGTAGACAAACGTTAAGGGACGAAAAAAAAAAAAATGAAACAAAATAATTAACAAAAACTGAAGAAACGAATGTTATAAAGAACGCGAATATAAAATGGCTTTCTTCACGGAGAGTTAACGATCTTTTTTTCACGAAATTCAGATCGGAAGAAATTCGCGGAAGATTTTCTTTCTTCCAATCAGAATTCGGAATGAATTCTGATTAGATGGAATGAAAGAAAAGAATACAGTCATCAGGCATTCCTCCCAATGCTAAACTTTGACCCCAAAGCACGGCAAAACATCGATACATAAATCGGACGCTGAGCGGCTTTCAGCAGGATTACGCAATATCTTATGAATTCGAAACGCTTTCGCTTTAGAGTCATACGCAAAATTTTCACATGGCGCACAGTTTTTGTTTGCGTGAGCAACCCCCCCCCCAACACATTAACAAAAATTTTAATGCAGATTTGCATCGATCCCAAGAATGATCAAAATCAATACCGAAAAAGCGGAAATCCGCGTTTCCACGGAAATGTGTCATGTCTGTAATAATAAAAACAAACAAATTTTGCTGATTTACATAATTCTGACAACATACAAGAGACAGTATAATTATCAGCAGTCATAAACAAGGATAACTTACAGACATACCAAGAATGGAATTTCAAATCTATTCATATTGTTATTACAGAGTAAATTCCATAATACCTCACAGATGGAATGCCTGGAAAAGTTCTATGACAGGAAATGGAACCTTTTTCAAATAAAGGTATCTATAAGTTTGAGGCACATGTATGTTATATTATTAAAGAGTTGCATGTTTCACATCATGGAGCGTTCACAAATGGGATGCAGACATCACCAATGGAGCAAAGCAAGAATTTTCTATAATTATGAACAGTTTAAAATAAATAAAATTCTGGATGCAAGAATGGTTTTAAAAAACCTGCTTAGCGCCAGGTAATTACATCTATATTCTTGCATCATATTTTAATTCTTATATTGTAGAATGAGGCAGCTTTTCCTCCTGTAAATTATTTATGGACTCTCTGATTTAATTTCCTTTACAAAAAATCTAAAGGAATTATTTGCTTTCAATAAAAATTTAATTTTTTCTCGACTAATAAGAAAATAAATATATATCCGACTAATATTTGTTCCCCTTTTACTTTATTTTGCATGCAGTGAATTAGAAATCAAATATTGTTGTTAAGATTTTTTCCAAATATAAACAGCCATAAGAGAAAACAATTTACATCAGGTGCCAGTCTGAAATAAAATATGAAGCTGTTATCATTAAGGCCTATTTTATATTATTAATTAGCTTTGTAAGACAAATAATTTGTCTACTTAGCATCCACACAGCAATCATCAGGACTAAATGTTTTGCAACACGATTTGAAAAAATAAAATCAAAACTCCATTCAACACAATTCCAATATGTTAAAAATTTTTAATATTATTAAATGCACTGTCCTAATCATAGAAAATTAATTTATCTATTTAAAAAGTTTGGATTTTGAAATTTAAAATTAAATATTTCTGTTTATTATTTCAAAAATAAAAGCTGTAAAAAACCAAAGGCATTAAACATATTAAATTTTGATTGATCAGTGTAGTTTTATCTTATACTAGCCACCTACGGCGACCAGCTGGTTCGCCAATCTTCTAATAACAGTAATACTATATTTAAGGGATTAATAAGTGATACTGCACACTGACACACAGCAACTTCATATCTGTAAAGTATTAAAACTCAAAAAATCCATTTAACTTCTCATCACTCATATCAAAATATATTCACATACAAAAGGAAACTTATCTAAAAACTATGAAAACATGCAACATGATTGAATAATTATGCTGAGTGCAAAACAAAATTTCAAAAGTTCCATACATTTAAATTAGTTATATTATATTTGACATTAGTTAATAATCCTGAACAATCGTCGTTGCCCCAAATGACGACATTTGGAAACAAGAATTATACATCCTTATATACTTCAAAAAATGTTTGGATTTAGAAGTAGTTCCTGACATGTATGCTATGAGTGGGTCAGGTGGACTTTGCAGAGGTGTTAATTTGACTTTCCCGTTTCAGCAGCACATCCCAGGAGACTCACACTTGAACTTTTTTTGCGCTACAGTGCACACGGACTATGCCCATTTTTCCAATATATACGTGTGGATGAACTTGGTCATCATACTGTGGATCATACTTCAAAGCTTCGAGTTTCAGGTTACTCTGCTGGAGTAATTCTCTGGTTTGAACAATCCTTACTCGATTTTCCTTGACGCGAGTCACCCTGTGTTCAGTTGTCTCATTAGCTCTGAACGCAGCTCTTCTGTGGCGGTCTCTCTGTACTTCAGGTGTTTTCTATAGCCCTAGACACAGACATTCTGAGGCAATTTTGTTTGACGTGAGCATCACGCTGTTCTGGAGTTTCACATGCCCGCATTACTTTTGCTCTTCTGGTTTTCGGATGTACTTGACCAATCAACTATCTTTTCATTGGTAGCATATTAAATACAAATGCTTATCTATTTTAAAAGCAACACTCTGTCTCTTCCAAGTGCAAACTAGGGTCTTCACCCTAGAAAAGGAAAGGGCAGTTGTGTGGGTCCGACAGTATCGTTCAGTATTTTATGACAGAAAAAGGAGGAGACATAGGGAAGTAGTGACATGAATAGCAGATAGTATCGCAAATAACCTCGAGTATCAGAAACAAAAAAATGCAGGGAAGATAGAAATACGCCTCCCCCCCACTGAGTGATCTCGTGTACGTCTATCCCCCAATTCCCGTCGTGACCCCATCGGAAAAGAATTGCAAGCAAAAAACTTTCACCGAGTTGCGAGCAGTAAACAATGTTTTTAAAAATTAGTTAAAACTTGTCTAAATGTTCTACAGCACTTAAAACTAATAACATTAGAAAGATAAAATTTTCGCATTTTAAAGTAGTGTAAAAATCACTCTCGTGCAATAAATCTTTCAAAAGTTATTGACAAAAAACTGCAAAAGACTCACATTTTTGCTTGATTTCTAATTAATGCAGAATTTCATTAATTTTTAATGTCAGTACTTTTTCTCTTGTTTTGAAGAGTATGTGTGCCAAATTTCAAGATTGGACAAAAACTGTAAATTTGTATAAGGAACAAACGGGGACACACACTCTACTTTATACATATCGATATTGCATAATTGTAAAATACATAATTCAACATATTTATCTGTAATACCATGGGGTTGAGGGAATGTTTGGTGTTAAAAAAGATCATAAACTTGACATTTGTTGCATCGCTTAGTAATGACCATAAAGAGTGCTTCCAGATGGAACCTGAGAATAAAGCAAGTGTGGCTGATTAGTAAAAGAAGACAAAGAAAAATTCCTACAAGTTTGATAATAAGCAATATGCATTATTTGATCAATGTTGGTATGAAAAAAAATTTGAATAAATTTTCAATGTTATTTCCTTATAGCTTTATGTTACTACTACATTTAATGAAACTTAGGTCATGTGTAATACTCATAGCCCCCAAAATAAACATGGGAAATTATTATTAATTCACTAGGAGGGAACCAACCAGATAAGGTTTACAGTTAAATATGGGGAATATATCTACACAATAAATCCTTTTCATATGCATTTTTCATAGTATAACTTCTGGTAACTTTTGCTTTCTCAGCTTGATTAAGCAAGCCTCTTCACAATAAAAAATCAGCATTTTTTTTTTGATGCCCCAATGTGCAACATTCCCAAAATGGTGATGGGCTGGAATCATCTAAATCTTTATCTGAAAGCTTTTTAATTTTAAATATCACAGGAAAGCTACAATGAAATATTTTTAAAGCTTGCAGGAATGATTGTATTTCTGTTCAGAAATTTCTTCCTGCATGAATAATATACATACATATTGTATGTACATATATCTTTAAAATATAATGCACACAAATGTAAACTAATTTACATAGATTTATGCATATGTTCTACATCTAATTTTAAAAATAATAAAAGCTCGAAGATTTTATCCACTTACAAGAATCAACAAAATCAATGTCAATAATTCTGGACCATATATTGGAGACTTATGCCCTTTCTTACATATAAATATCTGCTCGTACTGATAAATATTACTTCAGACAGGAAAATAATTTTAAATGTAATTTGTGAAACCTAACTAGCAAATGTCAGTAATATTCAAGCACACAAATTTTAACAAGTTTTGTCTTCAAATAAAACTGAACAGAATCCTGATTACTTGAACAGTAATTAAATATTAATTCTATATTAATAGGGGATATTGGTACAAAAAGGTCTTTGGAAGATTTAAAATTTGTAAACCTTGTTTTTTCTTTATATAATCCATTTGCACCAAAATTTCATTCTAAAATGAGCAAAAAGTAACTTTAGTTCTGAATTACAGAGATTTTTCATCATGAGCCACAGATTATAACATGCTTGGTTAACATCTAATTGAGTCCCAATTTGAAACTAACTGCAGAACAGAACAAACAAAAAAATTGTTTCTTTCAGTTTATTTTTAAGATTCAAAATATTTGTATTAAAACAACTGTCTTCTTGTTGTATATCCAACTCTAAATTAGCCCAGCAGCAATATATATTACAAAGATTAAATTTTTTCTAGCCAAGGACTTATTTCTGAAGAGGACAAGCTCAGTTTTATAAAGCAACATTAATATCCAAACACTGTAAAAAATAAGTGCAAAAGAATGACCCTTGAACTTTTATGCAAAAGCCTTTTTTTTTTTTAATGCTGCAACTACAGATTTTTGGCTTTCATATAAAAAATCATTTTAGATAGTTTTTTTTTTTTTAAAGTTTAAAATTCATACTTTAAATCAAACCTAACCGTTCATAAGGTTTTTCAGTTAAATTGGCCGACTTATTACAGTTATTCTTGGCCAAAATACAGCAATTTTACGGGGGAAGGGGTGTTGAAGAAATATTTACATACACTCCCCCCCCAAAAAAAACGATTAAGTAACCCACATAAATGTTATAGTTCTTAAATGCATACTTTTGGTAAATCAGAATTCATGGACAGATCAAGCCTGAAAATCGGAACTGACGACTTCAGAATGAAAAATTCTTTCACCAAGAAAATATTATACGCTTATCTGTTGATTACCATCTTTCAGTTCAAATGCGATCGAAATGTATGTGAATAATAAATATTTGTACTGCTATGAAAAGTTTAAAATGAATGCTTAGCAGGGTTCTTACTGATATTTTAAATTAAAAATAAAGGAGTATTTAAGGAGTTTTCAAAATTTTGAAGGAGTTATATTTACGCATGAAAAAGGGTTCCCTTTGTAAAGTACACAAAACATGCTACGTTTTGCATTGGGTGGCATTTTGAGCAACTGAAGAAAATCCAGGGAGCATCCCTTGAATTCGAACGATTAGGAAATGGAAGAAATATTTTTAACCATCCTGCCAATGTCCTTGAACTCGTTGATGGTTGACCTTTGAAGACAAATCCGCATTATTTTCATTGAAGGGCTGGAATGTCAGATACAATGAATCATTTGATGACTGGTAGTTGGTGCACTAGGGCCATACATTTTTCAAAAAAGCGATAGATACGGTTACTGCACAGGATTTGCGACAGGACGAGGTAAAGGTCATGGGTGGGATAGGGCGACGTAATAGAGCCATTCACAAGTTCCAAATCAGCACGTATTAAGAGCAATGCAAAATGCTGGGCAATTGATACGGCGGAAAATTAGAATCTTCTTTATCGGCGAAACATAGTACACATTTATTGAAAGAAATGTTAAAAATTGAAAATCAAGTAGTTTATAAGGTGTAAAACCCAAATTGAAGTAGTTTCCATAGTGCTTGAAAATGAAAATCATTTTCAAGCACTATGGTAGAACGTATGAACCCTCCTTAGGAAGAACTGTTCAAATGACAATGCCTTGAAAAATTAGCAGCAGTTTAAATACATGGGCTTTACACTATATAATCCCATGTATCAGTTCATACTTATCAACCTGGAGATGATACAAAGAGTGAATTTTTTGAAATGCTTTGTATTTTATATTGCAAGTAATCATTTAATTATGATGCGGCACAAGTGAACTGAATCAAATTGGCATTATAGAGCTAAAGAGTGGACAGATGTAGCACTAGATACTTGCAAAAATCAATATTGTAAAAAAAATTTTGAAAAAAAAATATATAACACTTTATCTTACTTTTGGGGTTCCTTTTTGATTTGCAATTACAGGTGGAGGAGAAAGACTTGGTAGTTGTGCAGAATGAGTATCATTTGTATGCACTGAGTTCATTTTGGAATTAGGAGGAGTTTTATCTACTGAATTGGTAGGTTTTTTAGGAGACGTAGAAGGTCCTCCTGAGTAACTATTTGATCTGAGGTTTTGACTGATGCCAGTTGAGCTGACATTTGAGGCAGATACTGTTGTAGTAGAATTGGTACTTCCTGGAACAGTGGTAGGAGACATTGCACTACTAGATGTAGAAACAGGAGATTTTTGAGATGACTGGACGGCCGATGCTGAGTTCACAGTAGATTCCTTACCAGAAGATGAATCCACTGAATTAACTGAAATGATAAGCAACTGGGTTAAAATTCAGCGAAAAATGAAATTTGTAATGAATTCTAAATATATAACTTACTATAACCACATTAAAAGTTTTCTAAATTTCATCTACCACCATAGGATTCAAAACATTTCTATAGTGAACAGAAATAAATACACTTCTAGAAAACTATACATAACTCGCCTTTGAATGAAATTATATATTAAATTAGAAAATTCAGAAGCACTTAATATACTCTCATATTATCAAAAGAAATAGATCCAACACCACCATACACCAGCTGTCCAGCAAAGATGAAACTTTTCCTCAAATTCTTTTATTATTCATTTACATTATTTTGATTCTTATATCAAATAAAGTCTTCAGCTATTTGAATATTTTTGTAACACCCAACTACAATTATTTTTCAGACATGACACAGGCTTGGAAAAAAAAAGCTGAACTTCATAAATGCGGAATCGTATCAAACGTAAACACCGAGAAGTAAAATAAGTATGATTAATTGAACAATAAATGAATAAATTTAAATAAAAAGTGCTTCAGATATTAAAAATATTACAGAATTATTACTTAAAAAAATTAATTTGTGAAAAATGAGTTACGTATAAAATTTTGTTAAAATAAAACTATGGTAAAAATTATCTCACTAAAAAATATGGCCATGTAAAAACTCTTTTTGATTATACACAATTATTAAGACTTTTGTTTCTCATTTTTTGAGCTAACAGTTCAAAAAATTTTCTTTTATGCTCCAGTTTTTTTGCTTTTTCCCCTCCATTTTCTAAATTTTGCTCTCTTTCTTTGATTTTTTTCATAGCTTTTTCGTACTATCAAGTTCCTCCTAGTACCATTTGCCTGATGACCTTAAATTTTTGCACGTTACTATCCACAGCATCACGAAAAAAAAATCCTTTTTCTAAAATATTCAAAAGCAGACTGCTTTTTGCTCAATTTGTATTTAACATTCTAAATTGAAGAATATACATTCTTCCTGATCTTTTATCTATCAAATTTGACATTATTTTGAATGTGCATACGGCGCATAGTTTTTGTTTGCGTGCTATTTATGTCTTTTGTGAGCGCACCCCCCCCCCCAATGCATTACCAAAACTTTTAATGCAAATTTACATCGATCCCAAGAATGACAAAATTCAATGCCGAAAATGCTGAAATCCGCGTTTTTGCACTAATATGTCATGTCTGTGTTGATAGACAAACGTTAAGGAACGAAAACTACAAAAATTGAAACGAAATAACTAACAAAAATGAAAAAAAGAATGTTAAAAAGAACATGAAAATAAAATGGCTTCCTTCAGCTAACGATCTTTTTTTGACGAAATTCGGATCGTAAGAAATTCGTGGAAGATTTTCTTTTATCCAATCAGAATTCGGAATGAATTCTGATTGGATGGAACGAAAGACGATTGGACGAAAGAAACGAATACAACCTTCAGGCAATCCTCCCAATACTCAATTTTGACCCCCAAAGCGCAGCAAAACATCGATACATAACTCGGACGCTGAGCGGCTTTCGGCTGGATTCCGCAATACCTTATGAATTTGAAAATCTTTCGCTTTAGAGCCATACGCAAAATTTTCACATGGCGCACAGTTTTTGTTTGTGTGAGCAATCTCCCCCCCCCCCCAACACATTAACAAAAATTTTAATGCAGATTTGCATCGATTCCAAGAATGATTAAATCCGATACCGAAAAAGCGGAAATCCGCGTTTCCGCGGAAATGTGTCATGTCTGTTTTCATTATAAATTGATAGTTTTCTAGTCTGTTAAAAAAAACATTTTGTTCCTTCTGTACTTTATTTTAATTCATTTAAGTTTCATTAATAAAAATAAACTCAACTCAGAGATTTCAAATTTGACATTCTTCAAAATAGAAGGTTATATTCCAAAAGCAGTTATAAACAAATACATTTAAATAAATATGACACATTTACTCTATTAAGATGTCACTTATTGATCTGCAAAGTAAAGAATTGTACAATTCCTTTAAATAATTTTTAAATTTCAAGGATTTTCAATATAAAATTAATGAACAAAATTAACATTAGAGCAAAAAATTACTATGGTTATTATAACATTAAAATAGACAGCCATGGGAAATATCAAAATGAAATGCAAAAATGCATTAATATATGGAAATCCCTAATATTCAGCAATACTTAATTATCTATTTTTGATAAAATAATAATTATACATTTTAAAAATGTTTTTAAAACACATATATACTCTACTCATTAACCTCAAAACCATATTGTTGCCTATGTAAGATATACAAGAGCTTCTACTAAAATTTTTAAGATTCAGAAGTACAATAGTTTTAAGCAATAAATTTTGACATACTTACCACGACTCTTGCCCTTTTTACCTTTGCCTTTGGCACCAGGAGTCTTCGGAGAAGGTATGGGCAATTCTATTTCCTAAATATTTTAATGGTATATTAGCTATTTATACACCTTTTCTAATAAATCCTACTATTTACATGAACTGATCAACCAAGCAATAATCCTATTAAATAGTACTAGGCCAAAAAAAATTATATCAACTAAGAAAATGCTAAAAAATATAGAAGGCTATCAACATTCAGACAATTGTGAAAAGGAGCACTCGCTGAATAAAATTTGGATTATTTATTTTTAACCAATTTAATAAGAAATAACAAACAAAAACTTTGGACTGATTACCACACCAATCAACAGTACATTGCTGTTTTAATGTACAAACATGAAATGTTTTCATGCTTGTAACTAAATAGGAAAATCGGTCTCTTAGCACTTACTATTTATTTTATGTGGATTTCATAAAAATGTTTGACAATATTCAGCATAATTCTCAACAGAATTAAGATTCTTTTTATGCTGTCAAACATTCTTTTTTCTGCTTTACATATTTGCAATTCAAAATATTGCAGTCGAAATCTCACTGTTGTCCAAAAATAATGCACAATTTTGAAGAGACTACAAAATTGAAGTAAATTTGGATACTATGGTTCGTAATCAGTTACTGAAAATCGTGGGACATACTATTGTCGGAACCCACATTTTATAGTGAAGATTTGGTCATGGGCGCACCAGAAAGGGATGAAGACGAAAATTGAGCTTGACCCATCCTGTTTCACAGAAAGTTTATAACGAGATGTAACTTTCATCAATGGTTATATTTGATATGCATAATATTTACATGTATTTTCGTAAGCACAGCACAAATATTCGAAAAGATAAAGGTTTTGTTAAAAAATCCCAAATTTTTCAGCACGTTTTTGCTTATAACATGCAGAGTTTCCTGCCAAATTATACAAAACTTGCAGACTTGACAATACATAAAAGAAGCATTGTATTAAAATTTGAATATTACAGAAAATCTGAGCATTTGTAGTAAATACTTTTTTACTGTGCATGTGGCAAAACGTAGCATAATTTTTTTCGTAACTTCAGAGCCAGATATATAGAGCAACTTATATAAAAATTCCAGTTAAAATACCATTAGTATTAATAAAGATATTGACATTGCAACTTGGTGAATTTCAGTACACTCTACGAGAAGCTAAATGATGAGGGTTCTTGCACAAACTTTTTTTTCTTAAACTTGAATTTTTGAATAGTAATCGTCAAACTGCAATTTAAATTATGTATTTAGATTATAAGTATACATGAGTATTCAACTTTCATAAAATTCAATATTACTGTTAGAGGTTAAAAAATATCAGTTTGTGCAAGAACCCTCATCATTTAGCTTTTCTTAGAGTGTACCAAAATTCACCTTGTTGCATTGCCGAAATCTTTCTGAATACTAACAGTATTGAAATGGAATTTTTGTATAAATTGCCCTATATATCTGGTTCTGAAAGAAAAATTAAGCTATGTGTTGCACATGCACAGTAAAAAAATTATTTACTACAAATGCTCATATTTCCAGTAATATTAAAATTTTTTAAATCAAATTTTAATACAATGCTTATTTTTACATATTGTCAAGTATTATGTAAGTTGTGTAAAATCTGGTGGAAAACTCTTCATGTTACAAGCAAAAAACCTGCAGAAAAATTTGGGATTTTTTAAGGAAACCTTTATATCTTCACGAATATTTGTGTCGTATTTACGAAAATGCATGCAAGTATTTTGCACTTCAAACATAACCTTTGATGAAAGTTGAATCTCATTATCAGCTTTCTGTGAAACAAGATGGGTCCAACTCCATTTTCGCCTTCATCCCTTTCTGGTCACCCCCTAAAGACCAAATCTTCACTGTAAAGTACAAGTTCTGACAATAGTATGTCCCACGATTCTCAGTAACTGATTGTGAAACATAGTATCCATATTAACTCCAATTTTGTAGCATCTTCAAAATTGTGCATTATTTTTGGACAGCAGTGTAATTCATGCAATTCTAAATTTTGAAATAGAAATCTAATTCAGTTTTTATTTTTCCAGGTTCAAAACTTTGTCTAATTTATTTTCAATATTGTTCTCCAATAACATCGAAATATTTGTGGTTGTCACTTTTATTCGAGTAAGCTTAATCTAAATTGGACCGACATTTTTGAATCTAAATAAATTAATTTTTCTTAAATTATTTATTAGAAAATTATTAATTGCTCGATATGAATAATTATGAACACCAATGTGTTAGAAAAATCTTTATATCTAAAAGAACATGGTACAATGTTTACGAACTTTAGTCCAAATTTCACAATCCCTCTTTTTAATAACTTAGGATTCTTAAGTGGAAATATAAAAAGGTTGTTTTACAACAATAATCTTCCTCGTTTCTATAGCGGCATCCCAAAGCTGAACAATAACACATTTTTTACTCAAAAAGTTTATGCAAAATGTAAATATGCAAAGCACAATATAAAACGTTAGATGCATGTCACCAGTGTATCATGAACAAGATTTTGATGAAATCAGTAGTTATATTTATGATGCAACTTTGAAATCACATAATTTGACAGCACTCTTCCAAACACAAAGCTCAAAATAACAACAAATTTCACTGTCTACATTGTTACATTATTTGGCAGGTATATTCAGAATTTTTACAAATCTATATTCTAAGCAAATCAGCTAATACAAAAGCTTTAGAATAAAATCCATTAATGAGCATGAAAAAGATGATAAATATTTTATACAGTCATTCCTGGTTTTAGAAGCCACTGAATTGAATGGATAAAAATCTAGTTACAACCGGAAAACACCTGCTTTTACTGTTACAGTATTTCTCTATAGATTCCTTCAAAAGAATATGAAAAATATTTTACTTCAATTTTTTTTTAAAAAATGTTTTCTGTTACTCAGCAAACTTTTTTCAAGCTATATACTAGACAATATCCTTTATACAATCTTTTCACAAAAATATCTCATTGTTAATAATTTTTAAAAAGTCAATGTGAAATCTTAATTATCATTCATTTGTAGTTCTCTGTATCAAATACAAATGATTTTCCATTTTACACATATAGCAGACATGACACAAACTAAGAACAAAAAAAGCTGAACTTTATAAATAATGAATTGTTCCAAACAAAAACACCGAGAAAAAAATAAGTATGATTAATTGAACAATAAAACGAATAAATTTCAACAAAAAGTTCTTGAAATTTTAAAAATATTGTGGAATTATTATATTAAAGAAAATTAAGAATGATAAAATCCAATGCCGAAAAAGCTGAAATCCACGTTTCCGCGGAAATGTGTCATGTCTGATATAGGTAATTAGTGTTTTTAAGCTTAAAGCTGGATTATTTATTTCAAATTCTGGAATTCATATTACAGCAATTCAGAAAAAAAAGTTAAGCTTTTACTAAAAACAGATTTACAATCCTTAATAGTATCCTTATCCTTACGTGCAATCCTTATTATTTGTGCATATATATATAGTTTGAATTAAAGAACATATATGCAGTTTATACAAAAGCAAATCTTTTGCAAGTGTGTTTCGATAGTCTAATAACAAGTGAAAAATATATTTAAAATATACCTCTTTAGGCATCCCAGCAATTTTTGTGAGGAAAAGCTTTTCCAAGGTCTGAGCCATCAAAACAACATCCTATAATTAAAAGAATAATTAATATAAAATTGAAAATTATATATTAAGACAGAGAAATTCTAATAATTGATATAATATCTTAATAAAAAGTATAAACTGTCAGCAAATCAATTTGCACCTGATTTCATGCACATGCACAAGAAAAAAAAATATAAATAAATTTTAAATTACCTGCTAGTAAGCTCTGGTATTGTGCAACATTTAAACAAAATCATAAAAAACAGTAATTTTAAGGCTACATAAAACTAATATTAAAAAAAAAAAACAGGATAATGAGCAAAAGAAAAAAAATTAATCCCAGGACAGCATAAAATTTTATGTGAATCAAGGATATTTTTAAAACCCATAAACAAATATTGTAAAATTTACATGCTCAAATAAAAAATTTCTAAATACAAAGTAAAAAAGCCACACAATAAAGAGAAGGAAAAAAATTACCTCTCCAGGCTTGTTATATATGTAGCAATTCATAAACATAGTATTGCAGTCTTGTATACATTCACTTGAAGAATAATAGTAGTAATTCTCCAAGCGCTTTTTAATCGTACCTAAATCCATTGGAACCTTAATGATTTTATGATAGTCCTGAAATACAAAAGTAGAAATACTCTGAACACACAAAATCATACTTTTCAATTTTCTTAATAATATCAGAAAAGAAATTAGTTAAAAAACAAAAAATTAATAGAATTTAGATAAAATACAGCTATTTCAAATACGAAATGTAAGCCAAGCTATATTTTAGACACTTAAGAATACCAAAGATTAGTATCAAGAATACAGTGAACTTCATAAAACAACCTGTATTAAAAATACATCTTGCTTCAACAGAACAATAACATACACTTTTTTTTAACTCCAGTCCATATAAGCACCTAAAATGCATGGTAAATACCGTTTTCTTAGGTTTATTTTTAAAAAATTAACCAGCATGGAACAAATTATAACACCCAGTGTATATACATACAGTATTTCAATACCTTCTGACCTGGTTGGAACATGGATATGCCCATGTTTGCCAGGAAGCAACAGCTAGTATATTCTACTCATTTTAACAATGCAATAGCTTAATCAGTCGTTTAAAAAAATTCCAAATCAACGCACAACTAATAGAACGTGAAGCAAAATCTATACTTATAAAAGGCAATGTTTGTGTGCATCTTGCGATGTCCAGATGAATCTATCGCTCTTACAGCCATGAAATTTGGCACACAAATAGTCGTGACTGAATGCATCTTGAAGCCGGAATTTTAAAATTTAATCTCAAAAATTTCTATTTAATATTTTGTGTTGTTTTGGGTGATTTTTCGCACTCATTTCTCAATAGCATGGCTTCGAATAATTGTACGAAAAAACAGTTACACCATCGGAAAAAACAAACGATTTCCATTCTAATGCAGTTTGTTTTGTACGTCTCATAATTTACTGAATTGAGAAATTTTTGAAAAATAGTAACTTTTATGGTAATTTTTAATAAAGATTTCTTCAAATTAATGTATCTGACGTTCTAACATCTCTATAATTTTCATTTTTTTTCAGCTTATAACTGGAACATTTATGTTGGATTTAAAACAAGAACTGTTAAAATATCTTTTTCGTTTTTTTTTTTAATTAATTTTTCCCTCATCAGTTCAAACAGTTTTTTTGCTAGCGAGATTTCTCCGGACAATTCCAGCACGCATTGTTGCAATTTCATTGGTTGCTGTGTGACCTTCCTCGCGGAAAGCGACGTCACATGCTTTTATTACAATCAGATTTCTCCCGGCAGGTGACGTCAATATATTTGGGCCATTGTCATTTCAATAATATATACATTTCTGTTTTGATAAATGTCATTGAAAATGAATAATGTGTATCTTTTGTTTTGATTTTGTTTTCAAAACTTTTTCGTGTCGGTGTTAGCATTTTTTCCCCAGGCCTGATTCCACGGGCAACGCCGTGTGCGTACTGCTAGTGGAGAATAATTTTATAGTACACGCATCTGTTTTGCAATGCATTTGGCTAGATGATTTACTACTTTTGATGTGAAGTAACAAGATGCACTTCTGTACAAAAAAATTTAAAATCTTTTAGAGATGGATTAGGGATGTAACGAATATTCGGCCCTTTTGCCGAATACTAAACAGATATTCGGTCGAATAATTTCAGGACTATAATTTTTAAAAAAATGTCCTTTTACATATATTTAACAAAAACTATTGTGCAGAATTGCATTTTAGTGCATTTATCAAAAAGTCTCTTAAAATATATTCAATTTTAAGTAAACTTGGTGTATTTACTAATGTTGCATATCATTGTAAAGTCTGAAATTATGATTCAACAACAATAAATTATTAGCATGTTCAGGAAAAAAATATGTTCTGTTTGGTTTCCTATATAGTACAAGATACAAAAAATTATATTTACTATATACTGTGCTTGCAGGAGCTGCAAGATCGTTTTTGTCTCTGTTAGTTTTTTCTGCATTTTTTTCCCACCAATTAAGTGAACACCCCATCCCAGCGGCAGAATACTTTTCAACAGTCTGCAACGGAGGTTGGGTCTCTCTTTCTTCCATAATACTCCAAACTTTTAATAAAATTAGCTTCACAAGCATATCTTTGATCGTGTTTCAATATTTTATAATGAATGAATTTTTCACAAAAAAAATTAATGAAATATGTAATTATTGGTCCTACACCATGTTGTTTAGTGTAAGAGGATTGATTCCTTAAGAGTTTTAAATTTGTTTCTCTTTTAAATTTATCTTGCTTTTAAACAAATGTTCAATATTTGCAGCTAAAGGTTTATCTTTGTGAATGGTCTCATGTTGACTCGGCATCCACAAGGCATGGCCTAGATATACATTGGGTTATTGCTAAAACACAACACATAAAGTTAATTATTAGTATTTACTTACTGATTAACACTGCCTCTTGGTTAAAAATAAAAATTAAGATAATAAACATTTCTTTACGATGAATTGCAGCCGTAGAGATCGATAAAAAATTCGGAAGTTTATTTTCATGCTGCATAAATAATGCTGCTTTAAGACTTTTCGTAATAAAGCAGCATCGCAATCAAAATAACGAATTTTATCTACATATCCAGCCATCTCGAAGTAAAATTCACATGTTATTTCCAGAAACCAAAAGTGCCATAAACGTATCGGAATGAAAAGCGTAGAAAACATCGGTCGTGACCAATACCGATATGAGGCACTTAGCGTACTTCAAGGTCAAAACGCAGTCACTAGGTCTGCTAGGGAAGCCCATTCAGCCTAGGAAAGAAGGGCGGGAGGACACAATTATTTTTGCAATGTGCATTATATAATAATTGTAGAATTCTTTTGAAAGTTTGATTAATAACTTTGATATCTTTCATGATGGGATTTATTTTATGAGCACATAATAAACTTTATAACAAAATAATCTGCACAGTGTTCAAAATCTGCGACGTACGACGCAGCGTCGCGGTGATTCTGCCACTGGGATCCCAGCTATTACAAGTTCTTTATCAAATTAACAATTTACTTCTAATAATTTTAGTTTATCTACTTAATTTTCTTCTATGTTTGTCATATTCATGTCAATGGTGACTCTTATTTCTGTGAAGCAATCCCAAAATGAAGAGGATTTCTCAAAATATTACAAAAATTCAACAACATTTTTTTAAATGCATAAATAATGAATTTTATTAATCTTTAATTTTCTTGTTTAAAGTTTGAGAAATATTTTATTTATAATCAAAAGTTAAATGTTTTTAAAAGTTTATATTCGGTCATCAGGATTGGCCGAATCACTATTCGTTACATCCCCAAGATGGATTGAAGCACTCAAAACTAATGTTCTCCAAGTTATCCCCCCACGACATTTAGAAAATATCTATCGCTTACTCTCCACTTCCACTCTTCAGATGAAAGATTATATTCTTTGAAATAAACTTTTAAACAAAAATTAAAGCTAACTATAGAAATACAGTAAAGCAATGATTATAAGTTTCTCGCATTCATTCATAACCACTGTCGTGATAAAGTGTTTCGTGTATAAGTCGTTTTCCCCCTTTTGCAAATTTCCTGCCTTGGTAATTATTTAGTTTGTCTCTGTTAGGTTTTTTTTTTACTTTTCCTAGAAAGCAGGGAAGGAGGGAGGAACATTCTTTTCATGCCTGCCATTTCCAAATAAAAGCCTACCTGCATGCAAACAAATTGCATAAAATAAGAAATAAATAATTAGTATTTAAGATAGGCAATAAAAGATATGGTTTTTCTCCCTTTTATAAATTTTTAATTTTAAAATTTAATTGTTTCTATACTATGTAGTAATAAACTAATATCACCTTTAAAAAATATTAAATAATACTTTTAAAAGGCTTTGCAATAGTAGTAGTAAATTTGAAAAATCTAAGTAGTTTATTAACATTTTGATAATAGGTCTTTAATTTATACACTGTTTTACATTTGTCCCTTGAAAGACATAGAAGTAGTGCTTTCCTGTATTTTAGAAGCAGCATTATCAACATCCAAATAGCACAGTTTAATCTGCGGATCTTGGATTAAAAATGCTCTTCAATACATGACTAGGTATTATTTAGTGTAATTATTTATAAATTTTTTTTAGAGAAACAAAATAATTTAAACAATTTTCACTCTTTAATACTGTCATTCTTCTACTCGTATCACTATCTATATATTTAAAATAATTTGGTAAAAAAATCTTCACCGAGTCCGCCAGCCTCAACCAATTTTGCCAATTTATTTATTTTTTTCTCATTTGAAAGGTTATGACATCTAGATACGCCATCAAGGGTAACCTGCTCCCCACCACCCAAAATTTTCGAATGAAATCGAAAAAACATTTCTCCACTATACATTATCTATGTTTTTTCGCTTTCGTTCAAAAATGACATATCAAAACCCTTCATGGCATATCTAGACGTCATAACCTTACAAATGAAATTGTCGAAATCTGTCGGGTGGTTGGGGCTGGAGATTTCGACAGTTTTTCGATTTCTTTCAAAAATGGGGGTTGGTGGGGACAGGCGACCCTTGATGACATATCTAGATGTCATAACCTTTCAAATGAAAAAAAAAAAAAAAAATTGTCGAAATCCATCGGCGGTTGGGGCTGGGAGATTTCTACAAGATTTATCCATAGACAATATACAGAGAAGTGTTTTTTCGATTTCATTCGAAAATGGAGGGAAGTGTGGGGCAGGCGACTCTTGATAACATATCTAGATGTCATAAGCATTAACATGAAATAAAAATTATCAAAATCCATCAAGTGGTTGGGGCTGGCAAACTGTCTGAAGGTTTTACCACATTATTTTAAATATATAGATGGATTTTTTTTTCTGGCACAACAGTTCTATCACAATGGCGTGTCAAAAATATTGTAAAATGCCTATTGTAGGTAATGGAAACTGTTTATTTAGGGCAATATCATTCTGTATTTATGGATATGAAGAATTTCATGCCAAATTTCGTGAAAAAGTTATACAAAACATTACAACTAGATGATGTTTATTGAAAGATTTTACAATTTTAAAGGAATCTGTTGTCAACAAAGAATATGAAATCTACTATGGTTTTATGGTCTGTTCCACTGATCTCCATGCAGTATTTAAAACTGAAAAAGGTAATGGCTGAGAGCCTTGAAACACCCAGATGCAAAGGAAAGTGGCGGCAAGAACGGCCAGTATTCTATAATTTTATTCTAAAATGTGAAAATTTTCAAAATCTCATTCAAAATACATTAAGGAGAACTCTGTATCTGCTTTTGTAATTTTTTCTCACATAATGGATTATAGTCAATTTTATACTTCAAATTCTTCTTCATGAACTTAAATTAGCTTATAATTATTTTACGAATTACTTTTAACTTTGATCAACTTCCTGAGAATTCATATTATTTTAGCCCTTTTTTTATGATTCTAAGAAAAAAATATCTTGAATTGCTTTTAATAGAATTTCATTTGTACACATCAAATTACCATTAACTTTTAATCTATTATACGAAAAAAGCATGCATTATGAGTTATTGAAAACGTAGTTGTTATATGCATTAAATATTCAATACAATTAATTGAAGGTAATTCTGCAAGTCATTTTTAAATGAAAGAAAATATACATAATTTTCAGCATGTAATACAAACATGAATATTGAACTATTTTTAACTGCAATAAACAGGAGTATCTTTAGTTTGAAATAAAATTTGATTATTTTCCTGTTTGCTTTTTGTTTCCTCAAAAAATATTCTTACACTACGAAGCATATTCTATTGATGACTGTTTTTCTTATTTACCCTTTCATCATAGACTACAAGATTTTATTACTAATTATACATTTATTTTCGAAATTAAAGATTAAAGCTTATGCCTCTTATTATAATTCTATCTTTATAATTTTAGAAGATTCTTTATTTTCTTGTTTTAACAAGAAAACTTTTAATAATACACATAACTATAAAGGCAATGTACTGCAAAATCTATTAAAGTATTTTCTTACTGGTATATTCAACTTTACTGCATCAACTGGCTGATAAAAAGGCCATGCAAACTGATGCTTCCATACAGCTTTCATAACATTTTTCAACAAGAAATGAAGTTGGTTTGTATTCCTGTGGGGTTTTCCTGGCGGTGGGATATAGGGGGGTTGAACAACGCCATTCACGGGCTCCACAACAGGTTCCACGTATTTAGGCACTACGTTATTGCTGTCATTTTGCTAGAATTACAAGTGGCATAAATAATTCAATAAATAGAATAAGGCAAAAAAATGAACACAATTCAGAAATAGAAATCTAAATATTAAACTTACGTTTTTGTTTTCATTTTCATCCTGAATGGCACCCATGCTTCAAAAGGCATTAGGATGTTGATAACCTATACTTGAAGTCAAATGTAATCTGAAAATTAAAAAAGAATGTTTTATTAACAGAAAAAGACAATCAATGCTAGAAACTCATTCTCAGGAAACATTAAATGTAAAGCAAGCATTTCATGTGTAATCCAAACTGGAATTTTTGGAACACGGGAGAGAAAAAGGAATTGTCAGTTTTAAAAACTGATGGAAATTAGCATAGCGGCTCGGGAAAGATGGAATTCCAACAAAATCAAATTCCTGTACTTCATGCGCCGATTCCCCAATTGATACCTGGAACAAGGCTAGGCAGTAAATTAAAGGATTTAACTAGATTGGAACCTCGCTTTGAAGGTAGGCAATTGGAAATCCACTGAGTCGGGGGATAATAGTGGGGATCGAAGAGCAGTGGTAGGGGGAGCAATCTTTGCTGCCCCCTGCCGCCAGCACACTTTGAAGCCTCTAGTGAATGGTGTGCCCGGATTTTTCAATTAATATGGGAGGAAAACAAAAACAAAAAAAAGGGCTTAGGACAAATGGCATGGCTAGCCTTCAAGTGAATTGCTGGCTTAACGTATGCCTTCATAACAAATTTTTGAAGTTTCAAAAAAAAAAAAATTAATGCAATAAAATTTCAGAAGTTTTGAAATGTTCTTCGACACTCCTACATGCTCAAAAGTAAAAGAAAACAAAGAATTTAATTAAAACAGATACCATACAAAATGTAACTTCAATCACATTGCATACGACCAGTAATGTGGGGTAGGTAAATATTCTTGGGGTATTGACCCAAGGCCTGGTTATTTTGAGAAAAAAATTATGAATGGTGATTTACAATGAAATATATCAAATTCATGAATTCCCAAAAACTTAATATTTTGCAAAACGAATTGCGTATGTTCTCAATTTTTACGCGCGCTGAGGCACCACAACTTTATTTAACGTTTTTGAGGACGAAATCTTACTACAGGTATCATGCAAGATTTCACCATACTTCCATCTGGAGAATGTCAGAAAGAAGTTTCGTTAGCCATAATCTCCGAAGCACGTGTTTGTGGCTCGCTACAATTTCCTTCGTAGACCGCCAAGGTCAAATGCCAACCATACTAACTTGAGTAAAATAAGAGAAATGCTCGCTAACACACAGTCGCAATGTGCGTTTTGAACCAAATATGAAGTTTGAACACTTGTTTGACGGATTTGGCCCAAAATTTTATACAAACCTACATTCATGACGATAAAACTGTGTACCAAATTTTATCCATCTACCTATACAAGTTTTTGAGTTATAGTGTTCACATGACCGCAGGCATACAGACAGACTTCCCGTGGACAGATTTTGTTCAAAGTTTGATAGAAACTTACAAATTATGTTTAAAAGTAAAAGTGTAATTCCCCCCCCCCCATCAAATAAAGAAAGACTGAAATGAAGATATCCTGTTATATTAACAAATTATCTTCAAAACAACAAAGGTCACAAAACAGAATTTGATATTGTTGGGACAGACACTATAAATGAATTATCAATACAAATCATGCATTATAAATTGGGATTCATTCTCACAAGCAGGATCAGTAACACTAGGAGATATACAGGGTGGCTATCGGGTAATGTTTGAAAAACAATCTAATAGATGGTGCTAGTAGCTTCAAGCAGTTGAGACCAAACTTGGTGTGCATGATCATTAGAGAGGGCAATTGTATAGGTGTGCATTTCGTTAGCAGGCGGTGAGTTTAAGTGTGTTGTTCAGCTGTGATTGTCACAAGCGAAAATGAATAAATATTCAACAGATATTCGAATGTTTATTGTGCTTGAAATGGCCAAATGTCATGAAAACGTTAAGGCTATGCAACAGACATGGCAGGAGAAGTTTCACAAAAAGAACTGGCTGGATAAAAGGACCATAAAAATTGTAAGCCAATTTTCGAGTTTTCACATTACTTTGTTTTGCTTTTACCCTCCATGTTAGTCATCAAAAATGTGTTTCAATACTCTTCTTTAGGCTGTATGACAAGTTCAAATGCTGTGGATCGGTGCAAGACAATAAAAAAGCAATTGTCACGACCACTACATCTGCGGCCACAGATGAAGCAAAAGAGAGTGTCGACGATTTTTTTGCTGCTAATCATTTACTTATGCACTTAAACTCACAGCTGGATAACAAAACAAACACCTATACAACTGCCTGCTCTAATGATCATGCGGACAGTTTGGTCTTAACTGCTAGCGTCATCTATTAGATTGTTTTTTAAACATTACCTGCTGGCCCACCCTGTATATTACCAAGATTTGATAAAGTAAAGTTCATGGTGTGTCAAAACTGAAATATATTCAATCAGTAAGCTGAAAATAAGTAGCTAATATTACAGTAATTAAGGATTAGTTAAGTTTAGTTCAACAAGCACTCCATTTAAAGCTGCACAATTGCTACAAAACCTTCCCAAATACTTCCACGAATTCGAAATAAACTATTCATACGCTAAATAAAACTGCATCACTAAAGGGGGCAGATTCCAATTTGATACAGCAATGAATAATAGATATTAAGGATATTTATTATACGTTACAAATTCTGAAGAGTAATATGTAGCTTGTTTCTTGAATGCACATAACAAAATTCCACAATAAAATGAATAATATTTACAGAGAGCATGTGAATCTACCCTTTTATATAACGATTTGAAAAAATTTTGAAAACAGAAGAGATTTAACTTACTGATGCATGGAGTAGAATGTCAAAGCAATCAATACTAATTTAATATGAATGACAAGTTAAACTAGCCATCTGCACTTAGGCACAAGTTTCAGCAATCAAATATAAACAAGGGTTTAAGAATATGAAGTGATAAAATTTTTCTCAACTTCCATGCTTCAAATCATTGACTAATATTAGTCTAAGCTTTTTATCGGGACAGAATTGTATGCCCCAGAATTAAATGGAATATACAAGAAGAGAATTATACATACCCTCCAATTTGTTGAAACATTTAAAAAATACGCTCGTGCTGTTCTTTCAACAGTTACTTAAGAAAACTTTTAAATAGTCATGATCTTAATAAAATATTTTTACAAATTCATGTAAGTACTCAATGCAATATTGGCAAATATTTGAACTCCACCAAGAAACAATGGAAAAATACAAACAATTTAAATGATAAGGAAACATAACAAAATTTATTCTTGTTAATCATGATTCTGTCAAAATATTATCCTAAGTACATACACTCGCAGATCAATAATTATCAACATTGTTTCTAAGTGTAGTTTCAATATTCACCAATGAAATGTTAGCAAGAACACTTATAAACAAATATTGTATTCATGAAACAAAAATGTGCATGATATTGCAATTATTTTATATAGTTCAGAAATACAACCAAATTCAATAAAAGCTTAATAGCACCAGTGAAGTTTATTTACCTCATACATTTCATTTCATCTTATTAGGACATCATATCGAGATTTTGCAACACAAATTAAACAATTTTGCTTTTAACACAATAAGTCTATACTTTATACAAATGAAATCTGCACTCAAACCCACATAACACAATGCGATGATTAGAATGCAATTATGCTGAAGATTTTTTCAGAGTTCAAATTAATTCAAGCAAATTCGCTACTATAAGGGAGGAATATGCATTTCTGCAGTAAGGGAAAAGGACAAATTATGTCAAATGACTGATCACTGGACCATGCACTGCAATATACTAAAATACAGATCTACACCTTCAGACCGGTGAGACATCACGCCAAATAAACTGTTTTCTAACGGATTTTTCACAGCGCCATCTCAGTCAACGCTCTTTCTTGCAACAAGAGCAAGCGCCATTTTTCTCTCCCGTCTTTCACAATCCTCGATAGGCGTCAGAATAATGAAAGTACATTTTTCGACATAAAACACATAGCTACCTCACTGTAATACAACAGTCATAAGTGTTGTTACAATTTTTGACAGTTCTGAAACTGCAATGATTCTTAAAAAGTATATGACATTCTAATAATATAAGTGTTAATACAGGGTGGTTTCAATGAATTCTAAATTTCAGTTTATTGCACGATTATAAATTGGGCCTAGAATAAGTAAAATGAAAAAATTTTACTTTCAGGGAGGAAAATGCATTTAATATTTTTACTTAGTAAATGTGATCAGAGAAAGTTACCGAGATCATCAATGGACACAAGCTTCACCTTTATAGCAAAATCTCTTATTTATAACTATCATTTGGATGGAAAATATCAAATAATACCTTGAGATTTACATCCGATTTTTTTCAGATACATTCCGACAACTTTCGATGACACTTCATTACCATGCTCAGAAAGGATTGTAATAAGAGCTCGACTAACCACTAGCGTAGATAGCAATGGCTACCTTCATGTACGAGATCTCGGCTTTATAGGAGAAGTGAAAGAAACGCAATCTCATTGGCTAGTGGAAGTCATGTGACCACACCCTTGCCTAAAATTTGATAGTTATTCTTTCAGTATTATATGTATTTTACTTGTAATTCAATGGTATTTCCTTCCCGATGTGTAACTAATACAATCTGTAATGTATTAAATGGTCAGTTATCTATGTCAATGCGAAGTCTTATTCTAACAAACAACTTTCACATAAAATGGTGTCCGCTCCGAACTGGCAAAATGCTATCCTGCTGAATTTTAACACACAAACAGTTTCGACCAATCAGAGATGACTAATCTGAAACGATAACAATTACGATTACCTTCGCCAACTTTTGAAATATTTTTCACTTTCTTATGATTATGGCAAATTACCATCCAAAAAATAAGTATTTAAGGCGATATTTAGAAATAATAGAACGCTAGTCGTACTCAAAAACCTCAATGCTGATTTTCCAATATGAGGAAAAAAAACTCGTTTATGTATTTATTGGACTGTCCTATTATGTGAAACCAACGTCCATGAACATCCAAATTATCTAATAATGTAATTTCATCGATTTTAAAATTTTACCAATAGTTCATATCGTAGTTTAAGTAACTGCAACTGTAACTATTACGTTTCACGCATTTATTTAGTAAACAAATAAACTTTTTATGAGTGGGCTATGATGCCGACTATCGTGTATTGTGTAGTTCTCAATTCGAGCCTTGGTTCTTAAATTTATTCCCTCAAACATACCTTTCTACTAAACCTAAACTAAAATCAGCTTTTTTTTTATTTATCTTCAATAGCATGTGTCATGTCAACTATGTTTGACTTCTGATTGTTCTTTCTATAATTAACATTTCACGCTTGATGTTTTTGTGATTTTTTTGTCTCCCTGTCATCAAACAATCAGTTCAAGGCAGAGTTTCTAGTCTCAATTTTTCATGATAAATTAGAGACAAAACAGCTTTTAGTGAGCATACGTCTCAAAGATTATAATATACTCTACTCAATAAGAGATTTATTATAATTTTAATGCGTCGTTAATTAGAAAGTAGTTACGTTGCGGTATTTCTGTAAAGAAATTCCAAGTCGTTCATTTCTCTTAAGTTAGGCCGTATCTAATTAACCAAAATTTTAGTTAATGTTTTAGCTCTTTTACTTGTATGAACAGTTCATTTGAAAGAAAGTAAAAAATTTTGTCCGTCTATCTTAAAAATAATATTAATAATTGTTAGTTGCGATTTTTTAGATTTTCATAGCAGTAGTGTGATTGTTATTATCTTTAAATATGAATGAAATTGCATTTATCTTTCTTATTAGTTTTTTTTTTTCTTTCTTAAATACGTACAGTATATGATTAATATATCTAATGAAAATTTTATGGTGACATTGAAATAATCCATCTTAGTAGGATCTATAGTCTGGTTTGTTATTTCAATCCTGTTTAGTTGTATTATAAATGTCTGGTTTATGTTAGTAAAGAATTTAAATAAACATTATCGCTCAATTCCTGTCTTTCTGATTTCTAAAACAGATCGACTTTCATTGTTTCTGATATTAACAGAAACTAACAGTACACTTCAATTTTTTAGTGGTAAATTGCTGTGATGCTATAATTTTTATTTCTAACTCTCAGAATAATGACTCTTCCAAAGAAGAATCGCAGATTCAAATTGTAGTTTCACCAATTATCATACCTGTATTTATTTAATGCTGATACTACAGGGTGGCAACAGAACCTGGAAATCAGGGAATTTTATTGATCCAGAAAAGTCAGGGACATTCGTAAAAATATCTAAAAATCGGGGAAAATTAATAGTTATTTGAGTTATTATCTATAAATTAGTATCTTATGTCTAGCATTATTTGTAATAATAAATGGATTTTTTTAAAAAAAAAACTTCATCTTTAAAAGCATAAGTCTTTGATTAGAGCAATTAATTCCTTATAATTTGTTGAAGAATAAAGATTTGAAGTAATATTTTGGCAGTTTCTCTTGTTTAAATCTTTGCTAAAATATATATTATTAGGTACGTAAATTATACTATTTTTAAATTTATGCCGCAATATGTTATTCTCGTACTCATGAAAAGAGCACTAATTATTATTGAACTGTTTTAAAGTTTTGAGCAAAGATCATAATAACCTTTACTGTTAATATAGTTTAACTTGTGTTGCAAAGAGTAGTTTTAATGTTTCTTAGAATTCTTATGCAGTTTTAGAAGCAAAGTATTTTGTTAAAATTTCCAGTATTTTTTACACATAAGAAATGTAATATACTGTTTTAATAGATTTTTTTAGGATGTTCATTCTATTTTTTAAAAATTAAATTTCATAAAAATATTTTTTCATATTAAATAACTGGTAAAAGTGTTTTTAATAATGTATATTGTACACATACAGTGATTCTGAGTAGGGAGAAAGCCACGAAACTAATATAATTATTAGCCGTAAATCAGGGAAATGTTGCAAGTTTAGTCAGGGAAATTTTTTTCACAGTTTCTGTATCCACCCTGTACTATATCCACAGATTAATTTGCTATCTAAAGAACATACTCATGCGACAGATGTCCTTAAAGGGTTAACTGTTTCTCAGAATCATGTCTTTCCCAATACCTTATTATATAACTTCAAAATAAGAAGCAAATTGAGCCTATCCCAAAATTTAAGAATATTAAAATAAAACATTTTAAGTTGCATTTTTAAATAGGCCGCACTTATTATGAGTAATATTTCAAAGAGATAATTGATTGGAGTGCTCTTCTTGAAATTAAAGAAAAGTTCTGTAGTAATTCTGAAAAGATTTTTAAAAAACAGCTTTTAATTGTTTAGTGAATATCAGTATAAAGTATCCCTAACATATTTATTTAGTTTCAGAATATTCGTTTATTATGCGATTCCATTACAGTTGCTTCATGATGGGATTCTTTAACAGTGAAGAAAATTATATACTGTATGATTAGCAGAAGTATAAATTTTTAATAAAAAATAATTAACAGCAGGTATTAATTAACTTGTCTCTTTAACTTTTGATAAAAATAATTGCAAAAAAACATTTCTTTTAAGGAATTTCAAAATGTTTGACATTTTTCAAAATTACAGTGGTATTTTATAACTGTGTGGCAAGCTTTGATGTTACACTGTAGTAAGATTTTTGCAACTTGAGTCCTAAATGCAGATAAGTTGTGGTTTTTTTCTGGCACAAGATCCTTTCCTAGGATATGCTGCACCATTCTAAACAAAGAAGTAATCTCCTTGATTTATTTAGGATTCAAATTTAGAAGAATGCTGAGTTATCAATTAAACTTAAAAGTTTAATTGTTCCAGTGGTTCCCAACCTTTATTCCTTCCTGTACTCCTGATTAATTTTTTCTAATTTCTATGCTCTTCTCACTGTCTCCTCCCCTAAAAAAAAATCACATCCTTCACTCAGAGAAGTTTTTATAAATAAAGTTAAGGGGTGTTAGATTAGCTTGAGTGAAATGATGCAAATAACATATTAACTTTATAACATTTTGTAGGATTTATTTTTGATTTTACATTTTATTCCACTTTTTATAATATTACTAGTTCACGTTCTAAAAAAATGAAAATTGCATTGAAATAATTTCACATTCACTTCTGATGAAAACTAACAATTAGTCAACTATTGAAATGAAAGATAGTTTCTGTGCAATCCTGGAGCTTGTTTCATGGTGCTAAAGGTTTATAAAATTAGGTTGAAATGAAGACAGGAGATCTCTTGTCGGGAGAAGAGAAAATTCTAAGATGTGTAGGTTCTTTCCGTAAGTGAAAAGTGACCATATGTCTTAATACTCTTTCACTACACTTTTCTCACAAACTTGTGGAAATAAAATTCTTTTACTTTAAAATTACTAACTTTTCTTTAAGTTTTGTGTTTTCTGCTATTACCAACGTTGCTTTTACATACCCCTAAATTACCTGCCATGTACCCATGGAGGTACCACAGATTGGGAACCTCTAATTTATTACAACATTTTTTCAAATTCCATTGTTAATAATTATTAAATTGGATAATGCAGTTCACATGCCAGGAGCAGTGGAATTACTAGTATATACTGTTTATGCCTCAAGGGAAGAAATTAATCTGCTGAAATTATTGCAGATTTTTGCATCAATGCCCAGCATCATATTTATAGGACAGTTACATTTCTCTACTGTGGTTAAACTGAACACATTCCGTTGTTCCTTTTTTGCTTTATCTAACAAGTCAATATGTATTCCCAAGCTCCTAAACTATTTTCAACTGACATTTACCATCCTTTAGCCAGATTTTGAAGTCAAAAGTGCCGTCATTTTTAAAAAATTTTGCATTGATTTATTTTCGAGGTAATGCAGGGAATTCAAGAATAATCTTTATTTTTTTGATATTTTACTATATTTTAAAAATCTTTTAATATATAACTATAAAAAAAGTTTTTTAAATGACTTTTTACTGATTTTTCAATAATTTTTCTAAAAAAATTTATTTAATTTCACTTTTAAGACATCCTAACTTTAGTGCTTTTAATGTAATTTAATTGAAATTTACTGGAATTTATGCTTTTAATTAAGATTGGTGTTAATGGGTTAAAATGAAAACTTCTTCAAAATGCAAAACTAGATTTAAAGTGATGAATAAGACTTGCCAAATTTATAGGTGTAAAAAGGTTTAAACCAGCAAGGTTTAATTTAGATATTTTTTTTTAAGCCTGCAAAAGTAAAGGAGGAAAAAATTATAATTTGTTTTCAAAGGATGATTTTTTTTTAATTTTTATTTTTATTATTATTATTATTTTTTTTTTTTTTGTTAAATCATGCAGTTACTTACTGATTTCTCTCTTTTTATAATTGCCAAAATAAGTTCACAGGAGTGCTTTTCAAATTTTTTTTACACACACCATAGAAATACAACTGCATTCAAAAAGTTCCAGAACTTATGTTGTTACAGAAAAATGAAAACAGGTAGAAATGTTTATTTGTTGCTGTCTTCGAAATAACTGCCCTATGCATTTTTGCCCTCATTCATACAAAGGTGTAAATGCAGATTACAAGCTTGATTTTGCAACCTCCTTCAGTGCCTTCTTCACTGTATTTCTTCGAAACTTGAGAATTATTTCCCCTTAATAAAATTCTTCATCAAGGAAAAGGTCACATGGGGCAGGATCAGAGCACTAAATTGGTTGTGGAAGTACTGGAATGTGATGTTTTGACTGGTAATTTGGCACCAGTAGGGACCTGTGAGCTGGCACCTTATCATGATGTAGCAACCATGACTTGGCCTTCCCCATGGTAGGAAGTATTGAATGCCTATAATCACGAGCTAAGCGCATGCGTTGTGCATATTTAAACTAGATGAAACCTGTTCTGACTGGTGGGTCATATGATACTTTTCGCTTGTTCTGCAGGAAATAGCATGATCTTACATTTGAAAAATATTTAAAAAGTTCCAGAACTTTGTGAGCATATCAGTATATCTGCTTATGTAAATAAATGCTTCAAACTTATAATAAAATAGTCAGAATGAAATAAAATATAACTGATAGGTCTTTGTTAAGTGTTTTTTAATTACATGTATTAAAAAATACTTTAATTACATGTATTGAAAAATAATATAAAAATTTTTTACATCAGAAAAACAGCAAAAATATTTTTTAAACACAATAATTGTCAAAATTTGTATGATAGCATTTGAATTCTAATATCACATCTCTTAGATCTGGTGATCAACATACTTAAGATTAAGAATTGGTGATCTAAAGGGTATGTAGCGATATAATCACTTATGTAAATAAACACTTCATACTTATAATAAAATTGTCAGAATGAAATGAAATATAACTGATAGGAAAAATAGCAAAAATATTTTCTAATTACCATTAAGCATATAATTGATAAAATAATATGATAGCATTTGAATTCTAATAACACATCTCAACATACTTCGGATTAAAAATTAAAGATCTAAAGGGCATTGCATTAAACAAATGAGACAGCAAAATCAGGTTAACTGTTGCTCTGTAAAGAGGGTAGGGGTTAATTGAAGCAACTTCTGTGCATTCAACCGCCTCTCCCCAAAACTGATATCAAAGACAGTTTATTGATGTGAAAATATTTACAATACGTATTAGTATGCAGCATTTTGATTTAATTTTTTAACTTGAATTTTAAGCAAACAATGTTTTTTTAACATAAACTGAATATGCTATGGTAAGTAGGTAAAAAATCCTATCCATTGATACATTATTCATCGCTGTGGTTTTTGTATGAGAAAAATTGATGTTGACAGCAAAAATAATACATTGGATTAGTTAAAAAATTTTACATCTATATCTTTTACTCTTGATATGATAACATAAACGAAGCCGTAATATATGTATATTTATATTTTTACCTTCTCATATACCAAGTATACAAAGAGAAAGTCATGTAATTGTCAAAAAATCTGAACTCAAAATTTTGATGAATCTCAACATTTTAGACCTCCCCCAGTCCTAAAAACACAATTTTGGAATTATGTCTGTGAACACGCTAACCATTAGAACTAGAGAGATGAAATTTGGTTTGTGATCTTTATACATAATTTGTAGGTTTCTGTCAAATTTTGTGCAAAATCCGTCCATGGGAAGTCTGTCGGTCCGTCTGCCCACGTTCATGTGAACATGATAACTCAAAAACTTAAATAGTTAGATAGATAAAATTTGATACACAGTTTTATCATCAGGAATGTAGGTCCGTATCAAATTTTGGACCAAATGCATGAAAGGGCTGACCGTCTGTATAATTGCATGCATGATAACTCCTTAACACAATGACTTAGATCAGGGGTTCCCATCCTTTTTTCCCTCTCGTACCCCTTGATTATTCTTTTTATTTTGGCGTACCTCCTACTATCCTACCCAACTGCCCCCACCCAACCATCCGTCTATGGAAAGAAGTTTTTATCGATAATGTTAAGGCTAACTTAAATTAGCTTTAGAGTGAAATGACACGAATTAATAGCATTTGCAGAACTTATTTATGATTTTACATTTTATTATAGTTCATTTTGCATTTTATAATAGTATTAGTTCAACGCCAAAGCAAATGAAATCAGTATTGTAATTATTTCGTCTTAACTTTTAAGGATAGCTAAAAATTACCCTTCGTAATAATCAACTATTCAAGTGGTATAGTTATTAAATAGAAAGTATTCATTTGGAGAAACAAAATTCTCTAACTTTTTTAATCCTTTATGTTTTCTTGTTTCCACCATTAACAACTTTCATTTCGCTTACCCCCAAATGGTCCTCCGCGTACCCCCAGGGGCACGCATACCACAGGTTGAGAACCTCTGACTTAAATAAATGAAATTTGGTAAATGGCCTTCTAACCTTAATTGTAGATCTGTGTCCAAATTTTGTTTCAATTGGTTAAAAAAAAGGCGTTCAAATTGTATATTCAATTTTCTTACTATAACGCAAGGCCATTATGTATCTTTGCAAGCGCTTGGCAATATTCTTGACCTTGGTGCACTCTAGGGAAACTAGTGGATAGTCACAGCATACTTAGTCCAGTCAATGAAGGGTTTGAAAAAAAAACATTAAATCATATAGTTTTGAAAATTGGTACACATGTTCGTGGGGGGCTTCTGATAAACATACTAAAAGTCCGGTCCTGGGGGTGAGCTCGCGCCGCCATCTTGGATTTCATCCCTCCTTTTTTAGTTTTTCCTGAATATCTCAGAAACTATAAAAGCTAGAAGAAAAATAAAGGTATGCATTTGTTTGGAATTTTACGATCAATTACTTTTTTTATTACATGTAATTTGAAAATTAAATAGTTTTTCGAGATATTCAAGAAAAACTAAAAAGGGGAGGAAATCCAAGATGTCGGCAACCTTTGAGACCCATTATCTGGGAAACTATTAAAGCTGGAAGAAAAATAAAAGTATGTATTTGAAAGGAATTTTACGTTCTTTAATTTGTTAAATCAATTGTATTTTGAAAACTGAATAGTTTTCGAGATATTCTGGAAAAACTAAAAAGGGGGGGATGAAATCCAAGATGGCGGCGCGAGCTCACCCCCCCCAGGACCGGGGACTTTTAATATGTTCATCAAAAGCCCCTTACGAACATGTGTACCAATTTTCAAAACTATTTGATTTAATGTTTTTTTCACCCCCAATTTGGACCTTCGTTGACTGGACTGTCTGGGTTACAGAAGGCTCGCATTTTTTATTCGCGCACGGGGGGGGGGGGGGAAAAAGCCCCTTTTTGGGAAGTACACTAGAAAGTTTAGGGGAGACCTCTCCCTCTGGTTTTAATTGACACTTTTCTAGGAGTACATTTTATTTTACATTTAGAATGTTTACTGAATTTTGAATTGATTATTAAAATTGCTGGTTTTTGATTTTTTTTTAAGTGATGAATGGAAGGTAAATGTAATACTTCCAAATAAAGCTGCAAATCTTTATTGTTGAATATTTAAGTGTATACGTGCATATCTATAATATAAAACAGAAAATACAGGTGTCTGTTTGTCGGACTGTCACAAGAACTGCTCCTAGACGATGAAACGTAGCAACATGAAATTTGCACGTGACATTCTGGGGTGCATTTTTAGATCAACTGTGTTGTTTTCAACTTTCCAAATTAATTAATTCTTAAGATATTTAATTAAATAACGAAAATTTGCCGCTGTTAAGCCTAATATTTAGACGTTTTTTGCCAATAACTTATGAAATATTTATCGCACGACAGTTATTTTTACGCCATCTTAAAGAGAAAAAAATTATCTTTTTAATGATACTAATTACACTGCGATACAACTTTTTCTCTAATTGCAATCTCAATATTCATTCCAAGACAATTTGTAGCAATATTTTCTATTGCTATGAAATTAAATTCAAAACAATTTATTATTTCATGAAATCCTTTATTCACGTGTTTTTGCCAAAAACTTTTCACTTCCGGTTTTGTGTCTGAGTATACATAGCTTTTACTATGCACTTGCAGTAATCCATTGACGTTAGTTTGAATACTATGCGATGTTCCGCGTTTAATTTTCATAAATTTTTATATGATCTTAATTAGTGAATAAATGCAAGTTTATTTTGTCCTGTTCCTTCCAAACAATGAAAAGCGCAGCGGCGAAAAAATGTTTTATTTAGATTATAGAAAAGATCTAACCACAGTTAGTGATTTTTCTGAAACTTCTAAAATTACTTATTTTATAAATGCCCAGGGGTGGCGCATGAGGGGGGACCAGAGCCTCCCTGTCGGGGATGCTATACGTACCCTTCCCCGTCGGAGAAAATTTTTGTAAGGGGTATTCAACTAGTTGATAAATAAAGATCTGGCGAAAATTTGTGACCAATTTCGTTACACTCGTCCCCCCCCCCCTTACAGCATTTAGGGCTCCCCGTCGGGCAAACTCTAACACCATTCCTGTAAATGCCCAAAAGAAAGAGAAAATCATTTAATCTTGAAAGTCTCGCCACAATGCATTAAAGCAGTCGCGGTACAAGCAAGCTAAAGAAAAAAATAAAAACCACGTGAATTGCACATAATTTAATGAGCTGAAAGATGCAAAACGAGACTGATGAGGAAATCGAAAAACTGTTTTATTTAGCTTATATATTTCAGTATATTTACAAGACAATCCATTGATAATTAATATGTCTATGGGAAGTTCATTTAACTTCACAAATTTATAAATGATCCTGGTTGAGTGTGCAGATGTTTTCTGATCAGTTACAAAAACACTAAACAGAAGAGTATTCTATTCCGGATAATAGCAATA
Source organism: Araneus ventricosus (assembly GCA_013235015.1). Taxonomy (NCBI): domain Eukaryota; kingdom Metazoa; phylum Arthropoda; class Arachnida; order Araneae; family Araneidae; genus Araneus; species Araneus ventricosus. The sequence continues at coordinate 342,472 of BGPR01000816.1, read as the reverse complement.
AAAACCAGTATATGAAAAAGCTTCTGTTATCGCCGTAGCAATCAATTATGAGGAAGGGAAAATGAGTACCAAGGCCGGTTAGATTCGTGGCCAGGTGTTTCAAACTACGGAGAGAAAAAGATACTAGGAGTTTTGCTGTTGGTCGAGGATGTCAGACATCACAAGAGTGGACGAACGAGAATCAAAGAAAGACGCTGCTGCGAAAAACTGTTTAATTAAGTTTAAAGTGTTATAAGTACTTGGACTTGAAAATATTTTTATCCCAAGAAACGCCTGGTATACCAGCTAGTCTATATATATAAAAGAGGGAAGTATGTGTGTCTTCGTTTTTTTGGTTTTTATGCACGCCCACACCATTGGACTTACGGCGACCAAATTTGGCACAGTGATGAATTATCACAAGAGGGAGATAACGCCGTAAAAATTATCTTAAAATTCGAATTACATTTTTATTTATTTAATACTAGCTGATATGCACGGGGTAAAAAATATTTTCAAAAGTACTTATAACACTTTTAAACTTAATAAAACAGTTTTTCGCAGCAGCGTCTTTCGTTAATTTTCGGTTGTCCACTCCGTGTTGTCTGACCCCTTCTCTTTTTTTCTCTCTCCGTAGTTTGAACAACCTGGCACAAATCTAGCACTCTGTGGTATTCCATTTTTTCCGCCGCATCATTGCTACGATAACAACAGAAGCTCTTTCATATCTTTGTTTTTATTGCTATTATTCGGAGTACATTTTTTTTGTGTGTTTGTGTGACTGACCGAAAAAAACACCGCATAGTGTTCTTCCTTAGTCTCTCCGGTAGGAACCAGACTCAATAATCTTGAATGATTTAACATACACATTAGGATCATTTAAAAATTTCAAAACTAGATGAAACGTCGCATAGAGAGAGTAATTAACGTCATTTGATTGCGGTGCATACATATCCGAAGAGGTACATGCTACAAAATTAGAATGGAAGTAAAAATTTTGCCTTTCTGTTAATATTCAAAGAAAACAATATTTTTTTTTTATCATAACTTTAACAGCGGTAAAAAGCACGGGGAACCAAGGATTTGATAAAACGATAAATTGATTTGAATTTAATTACAATAATAGAAAACATTGTTACAAATTGTGTTTGAAATGAATCTTGGAATGGTTATGAAAACTGGGGAAAAAGATTGTATGGCATTTAAAAAGATAATTGTCTGCTATTTAATATTGTATATAAATCATCTTCGTTCGGAGAAGTTTTTGGAGAAAAACTGTGTAAAAACGCTAAACATTGGCTTAATTTTCTTTCTTTAATTAAAATTCTTAAGAAGTAATTATTTTTGAAAGTTGAAAAAAGCTCAATTGACTTAGAAATACACCCTAGAATATCATGTGAAAATTTCATGTCGCTACCGTTCACAGTTTATGAGGAGTTCTGGTGACAGATAGACCGTTAAAACACGTTTTGTTTTCCTCCCTAGGTCCTCTCCCTTCGATAGGAACCGGACTAAGTAACCTTGAAAGACTTAACACACTCATTAGGATCTCGTAGACTACATTCTGTCAGGGGGAAGCTGCGTTTCAAGGGTTAATGTTTTCAGAAGGCTTCATGAGAGGAACCTGTTTGCAAGAAGACTTGTTGTACGCAGGGCCGGCCTTTAGCCGATTGGACCAATTGCTCTAAATAGGGCCCCGTTTTTAAGGGGCCCCGAGCCAGAGTTTAAAAAATGTACTCAAAGTTATTTAAATTAAAATTATGTTTAGTTTTGATTTCATAACATTATCCTTGGGAATTTTCGAATTTATGTTTTTAAATTCGATTGCAAACCAATGTTGTCAACATTTCTCTTGCATCTGGCTGACACTGTTTCAGAAGTCAACAGTCGTGGTCAACTTTCTCTACTGTAATAAAAAAAATCGTAATAGAAAGGTAAGAAGTATTGAGTTGCTTATAAGGGATACCGCTTTTACATAGAGAAAAACAGGCATTGCACTGGCATTCACTCTCCAGCCCTAAATCAAGGGAATGTCATTGTTTTGTGGAGAGAACTGGGTATTTTCGTTTCCTTTCTGTTAAAGATGGGCATTCAGTAAGTGTACTAAACCGCGACAGCTTTTGACTGTCCCAAGATATTTGCAGTTTTTGAAGACAGCAGAAACTCGTGAAGTGTTGTGACACACTAAAGTAGATTTATTTTTAATTAAGAATACAATTATCCTCAGTCAACATAATTTTTTATTATGTTTTCTTTTAGATTATTTAGAGAGGAATCATCAATACTTCTTTTACTTAACATCTTTTAGAATTAAACATTATTAAAATTATTTTTAAAATTTTTTTAAAATGCATAATATTAATTTATTTATCAAAATTCCATATTGTTTATTTATTAATCACGTATTATTTTTGGAAACATAAATAAATCGGAGTTATCCAAAAAATTTTCCAATTGGGCCAAGCATATCTTAAGGCCGGCCCTGTTTGTACGCATCCCACTCGCATTCTGATAAGTTTAGGGTTTGCAGAGAACGTCGACCGACGTCAGTGATGGGCCCTTTTAATCCCTAATAAGCCTCGGTTCAGCCTAACCACTAATTCTCGAAGTATGTTTGGAGAGAAACAGGGATTGCTACCTGTCCTCCAATTTTCGATAAAGAGACCATATGGCAGCAAAGTTCTGATAGTCTCGATAATCATACTGGATGGGCACGTATAAACCTCATGTCTTTGCCAAAGGCTTTTTAACTGATGTGAGAAATAAGGATAAGTCCTTGGAACCTTATTTTCACCTTTTCAGGTCTGCAGTTGGCCCTAATTTCATTTTTATAAAAAAAAATGTCGTACACATGTACTTATCTGGTTAACGGATTTCTTGAAAGTGAAAATATTCGCCGGATGAATTGACCAGCAGATCTCCAGACCTAAACCCTATAGGGTATATCTGCAAAGTAGAAGTTTTGAAATGAATGATCTACCTAATTGGATGAGCAGAAAAATGAAATGGCGTGAGATGCCACCACACCATTTGCGTTGAGCAGAGCGCTCGTGAATGTCCAGCTTAAGACGCGTAGAACACAAACTGCATCATTCACCAATGAAGTGGTTCTTGGTAGATTTCTGCGAATATCAAGTTAACCAGTCTTAGACTATAATAGATCTCAGGTAAGCGGTTTAGGTCACTTGCCGTCATGCGAATCTGATGCCGCATGAATGAAGTCCATTGAAGAAGAGATCAACAGAATGCAAGATTTAAATGTTTATATTTTTTCTCTCTCTCTCTCATTTATCTCTAGAAAGTCAATAAGGATGAATATTGTTATACGTAAATCCTACTTAAATTAACCTTTGTTCTGCCTTAAATTTTATGCGAGACGCATTTTAGCGAGGCTGTCACAGAAAGAAATATTGTTCAGATGGTCCTATCTCGGTTGAATATACAATATTGTTACGAACATGGAAAGTCGCTTCCCAGCAATGTTAGTCTTATGGTTGGGAAAAGAGTTTTACAAGATTAAGCATGGATTGACGGACAGCGGCTGTTCCGGGATCCCTGACCTTGGCGACGAACTTGTCGACAAATTTGGCGACAAATAGATGATTCCAGAAAATGCAACCCTTTTCTCGATATTTCCATTAGGAAAAGGAATACGATTGAATATACGAGAAAACTCCATGCGACGTCACGGCCTGTCGGAGTGAGTATATAAGGACCGCGCCTGGATCAGAGGAAGTAGCGTTGATCCATTGGGAACGACTTTAGAGTTTCGTCCGCAGTGCGATCTAGGAAGCTGGTGAGCTGAGCGCTATTGAAAATGCAGTTATTGTCGTTACTAGTTATTTGCTGACTGTTTGGGTTGTTAAATATCAAAGTGCTGAACTGTTATTACCTGTGAATTGTTGTCTGTTTACATTGGTAATCTGCGCAAGAACTATTGTTTCCTCTACCTGTGCTACGTGTTTTCCTGCGTATTTGTCAATAAACCTTCTTTCTCCATTATCCTGCGTGTTGGACTGTTTACACCATACACCCACAGAAAGACTTGTAACATCGGAGTGAGTACGTGCCAGAATCGGGTTAATTGTGTATGGTGAATACGAGATCATAGACGAAGATGGCTGAGAACGCTGATCTATTTGCTCCGCTAGCTGAGATGAAGAAATCAATGGAGAAAGGACAGAAGGAAATGAAAGAAATGAAGAAAGGACAAGAAGAAATGAAGAAAGAATTAGAAATGGGCCAAGAAGAAATGAAAAATCTTATCCGAGCTGAAAAAGAAGAGATGAGAGCACACTTCGAAAATCAAGTCGAAGAAATGAAAGAACATGTTAACAGATCGATAGGAAAAGTAGAAGAGGATGTCCAAGGTGTGAAACAGAGATTGACGAATTTCAAGAAAAGATCATCATCCTCGAGCAGAGAATAAGTGATCTGGAGATTAGACCAAATAATATCCCGGCAAGTCCAGAGCTCATGTATTCTAGACCGATGATCAAATCACTGACATTTGACGGGCAAATCTCATGGACTGTCTTCAAGACGCAATTTGACGTTGTAAGCTCTACGAACGGATGGACGGGTCCTGTGAAAGCCAGTCAACTTGTGGCCTCTCTCCGAGGATCAGCGGCGGAGGTTCTTCAAGGAATACCTTCTGATAAGTTGACGGACCTTACGACCATCGAGAAAGCTCTAGAAGCCCGATTCGGAGATAGTCACCTTACCCAGTTTTATAGGACTGAATTGAAGACGGAAGCTATGAGAAAGCCTTCAGGTATTAGCCGCCGATGTCGAGCGACTAATGAGCCTGGCCTACGCCGAGTGCCCTCATGATGTCCGGGACAGCCTATCAGCTCAGTACTTTGTCGACGCTATCAGAGATGAAGATACTCAGCATGCAACAAGGTTGATGGATGCCAAAGACTTGAAATCAGCTTTGGCATATAGCATGAAGTATGAGGCTGCTAAAACTGTTTCCAAAACATCCCGAATTGTGAGATCAATAGAGATAGAAATAGATGGCCTGGGAAAGAAAAAGATGAAAAATTTGACTGTTTGCTAAAAACTTTGGAAAAATTATTAAACAGTCATGTTGCTGGGAAGAAGAACACTCCTCGACGAAATCCGAACGTGACTGCTTGTTAAGAAGAAAGATAGGTCAACACGTTTCTGTGTTGACTGCAGGAAGTTAAATGAGATTACGATAAAGGACAGTTATCCTCTACCACGGATAGACGACACCCTGGATGCTTTGAATGGAAGTCAGTGGTTATCGACATTAGACTTGAAAAGTGGATGCTGGTAAGTCGAGATCCAACCTGAAGATAAAGAAAAGACAGCCTTCACCACCGGACAAGGACTCTGGCAATTTAAGGTAATGCCTTTCGGACTATGTAACGCCCCTGCCACATTCGAACGATTAATGGAGACAGTATTGCGTGGATTTACGTCTGAAGCCTGTTTAGTGTATCTTGACGACATTATAATAGTAGGGCGAACATTTGAAGAACATCTGAATAATATTCGTAAAGTATTCCAGAGACTACAAAAAGCTAACCTCAAGCTAAGTCCAAAGAAATGCAGATTCTTCCGAAAAGAGGTTTCTTATCTTGGACACATAATTTCATCAGACGGAGTTAAAACTGACCCAGAAAAGACTAAGGCAGTAGTTGATTAGCCTCGTCCAGAGACAGTACACGATCTCCGAAGTTTCCTTGGACTTTGCATCTATTACCGTCGTTTTGTAAGGAATTTCTCTGCAATAGCAAGATCCCTACATAAACTAACTGAAGCTAGATCAAACTTTAATTGGACCGAAGAATGCGAGAAATCTTTCAATAGTCTAAAGCAGGCTTTGATAACTTCCCCTGTCTTGACCTATCCCCTGACTGACAAAGAATTTATCTTGGATACGGATGCTAGTAATGAAGGAATAGGAGCCGTGCTTTCTCAGAAGATTGGAAACGAAGAGTGTGTCATCGCTTACTTCAGCAAGAGCTTGGGTAAGCCAGAAAGAAATTATTGTGTCACGCGTAAAGAATTACTAGCCATTGTGAAATCTATAGCGCATTTCCATCACTACCTCTATGGACGGAAATTTCTTCTCCGGACTGATCATGCTTCCCTTAGATGGCTTTTGAATTTTAGGGAACCTGAAGGCCAGATAGCTCGCTGGATCCAAAGACTGCAAGAATATGACTTCGAAATCCAGCATCGCAAGGGAACCTCTCACGGAAATGCAGATGCGCTCTCTCGAAGACCCTGTAAAGAGAGCTGCTAACATTGCACGAATGCAGAGAAAAAGTTCGGAATGGAAACAGACATTTCCGTGAAAGTTTTAACAACTGAGGATCCCTGGTCTTCAAGTGAGGTCCAAAAGGCACAGCTAGAAGATCCTGCTATTAGGCCATTTCTGGAGAAGAAACTAAATTCGGAAGTTCGACCATCTTGGCAAGAAATCGCCCCGGAGAGGCCTGAAACAAAACGATATTGGGCTCTTTGGGACTCCTTACACCTTAAGGAGAGTGATGATGGAAGCTTTTGTCGTTGGCAACTAATTCTCCCGAAAACCAGAATTCAAGAAGTTCTGCAATAGACTCATGACAGCGCAAGTGGAGGCCATTTTGGAGTCATGAATGCTTTGAGCAAAACCCGAGAGCGATTTTATTGCGATCGACTTCTCGCCGACGTCGAAAAATGGTACAGAGAGTGCCACGCTTGCGGAGCCCGAAAAGAACCCAAAACAAGAACTAAAGGTCACTTATAGGGCTATAATGTGGGCGCACCTTTCGAAAGAATGGATTTAGATATTTTAGGACCTTTTCCTGTAACGTCAAAGGGCAATCGAGATGTCCTGGTATTGATGGACTGTTTTGCTAAGTGGCCAGAAGCAATCCCCATTCCAGATCAGAAAGCCTTGACTGTGGCTGAAGAACTTGTATGAACCTGGATTTCGCGCTATGGCGTACCTATGATATTACATTCAAATCAAGGTACAAATTTTAATTCCGCGCTCTTTACTGAGCTTTGCAAATTTTTGGGAATTCTGAAAACTCGAACGACGGCGTTACATCCTGAGTCCTATGGCATGGTCGAGAGGTTTAATCGAACGATTTTAAATCATCTATATTTATTTGTATCGAAGAATCAGACTGACTGGGATACAGATTTACCACTGTTTCTCTTGGCCTATCGGATCGCAGACCATGAAGTGACCGGATTCACTCCAGCAAATATGCTTTTTGATCGAACACTGCGATTGCCATGTGATATCCTCTTTGGACAACCCATTGATACGCCTTCCTCGCCGAATGAATACTTGAATAATTTAGAGGCACGTTTGGAAAGCGTACATGCGTTTGCCAGAGAGCGAATTAAATTGGCCAGTGAACGAATGAAGACTCGCTACGATTCCGGAGCAACAGGCCATCATTTTGAGGAGGGAGATCAAGTCTGGATGTATAACCCGAAGCGACGGAGGGGTCTGAGCCCGAAATTGCAGCAGAACTGGGAAGGACCTTATGCTATCGCAGTGGCGAATTCAAGATTCGGGTATGGGGGACTGAGGTCATAAAAATTTTGTATCGTAGTGACGAATGTCAAACCTCATGGCTTTTGTAAACCAAAACACTTTAACTTGACAGACTTTCCTCACCTGACAATAAGAATAATAAAGAACACTACAATACTTTCGATAATTTAATAAAAAATACAATTAAATAACTAGCAAAAAAATCTTTTCGACCGCGTCAACGCTTCAAGTACAAGTGGAATGACTAGAAAAGTAGGAAAATTTTCTAGCCTGTCAAGCCAGAAAACAATGTTGTCACGATTTTATTATTTTTTAAATGAAAATTAAGAATAAACAGTTGTAGAGATTTTAAATAATATCAAGAATTTTGGTTTAGCTCTGGGGGGCTGTAGGCCGATAGGCCCCCCCTGGATTCGCCACTGTACTATCGTCAAGAAACTGAACGATGTTATCTACAGAGTCCAGAGGTCGCCTAACGCCAAGCCAAAAGTCATTCACATTAATCGGCTAATCCCCTACCGGGCTACTGATCACAATTCGATGTAATGAGACTGCCGGCACGTCAGTCTTTGAAAAGGGGAGCAGTGTTACGAACATGGAAAGTCGCTTCCCAGCAATGTTAGTCTTATGGTTGGGAAGAGAGTTTTACAAGATTAAGCATGGATTGACGGACAGCGGCTGTTCCGGGATCCCTGACCTTAGCGACGAACTTGTCGACAAATTTGGCGACCTTGGCGACAAATAGATGATTCCAGAAAATGCAACCCTTTTCTCGATATTTCTATTAGGAAAGGGAATACGCTTGAATATACGAGAAAACTCCATGCGACGTCACGGCCTGTCGGAGTGAGTATATAAGGACGGCGCCTGGATCAGAGGGAGTAGCGTTGATCCATTGGGAACGACTTTAGAGTTTCGTCCGCAGTGCGAACTAGGAAGCTGGTGAGCTGAGCGCTATTGAAAGTGCAGTTATTGTCGTTACTAGTTATTTGCTGACTGTTTGTGATGTTAAATATCAAAGTGCGGAACTGTTATTACCTGTGAATTGTTGTCTGTTTACATTGGTAATCTGCGCAAGAACTATTGTTTCCTGTACCTGTGCTACGTATTTTCCTGCATATTTGTAAATAAACCTTCATTCTCCTTTATCTTGCATGTTGGACTGTTTACACCATACACCCACAGGAAGACGTTTGTAACAATATACTCATGTTATTTGGTTTTAAACATTCAATAAACTGTAAATTATTTATTTTGTAGAGTTTACTTTAGATTCTTGTGCAACATTATAAATAATAGTTTCTGAACTGTGCATGATAATTTATGCTGATCAGAAAGCAGAGGTAATGTATTTATTCTTTTCTCCTTTTTGTTAAGTGGGCAACGGGAAAGGAGTGAGTTTTATGGTATTCCGCTATTTCAGTGAGAACCTCGCATCAGCGCATCCGAGTTATTGAATTTAAATTTAACTTCTATTTTAACATAGGTAAGAGGGACAAAAGAAAATTATTTTTTGCTATGAGGGACAGTTCCTCGACGCGCACAATGCAGCACGTTTTGAATATGTTAGGCTATAATTTAGATAAATATAATGGGTCGTTCAGATTTGTAACTCGGTTAAGAGTCGACACGTCTTCCCTTAATACAAAGGTTTCGAACCTTTTTTCCCTTGCTTACCCCTTAATTAGTCTTTTTATTTCCGCTTATCCTCTACGGCCACATCCACCCCACCCTCCCCTCCAACCATCCGTCTGTAGTAAGAATTTTTATCAGTAATTGTTGAGGGTTTAGGTTAGCTTAAAATCAGAGAGTAAAAGAGTTAAATTATTCGAATTAACAACATTTGCATTTTTGATTTTACATTTTATTCCATTTTTACAATAGTACAGTATAGTTCATATAGTATTAGTTCAACGCCAAAACAAATGAAAAAAGTATTGAATAATTTTGCATTAACTTAAAATGATAGCTAAAAATTACACTTCTCAATAATCAACTATTCAAATGGAAGAAAACTTCAATGCGATTCTTGGGCATGTCTCATGATCTGAATTTCATGAAATTGGGCTCAAAATAAGACAGATATAGTCTCATGTTCTGAAGCTGCTTCAAGCTTATTGCGATATTTGTTATTAATATATTCATTAGACGAGTGCGTTCTTTCCACAAGTTCTGTGTTCGTGAATGGTATTAAATATTTTATTGCTTTTTCATAGAGTTCTTGGTACTATTCTTTCACTGCTCCTCAGAAATCAATAAAATTTCTTTAATTTTTAAATTTATATTTTAAAGAAATCAACCGAAAGTTTAATTAATTTTTTCTTAGAAACTGTTAGTTTTTCGGCTTCTTTAAAAACATTTCGTTAAGTAGATTAAAAATCTACATATCTGCATCACTGCGCTTCTGAAAATATTGTCTGGATAACAACTTTAGTCCTTTTAAATGCTCTATTATACTATTTTTTACATGTTTTGATAATTTTAGTTCGTTCTCAGATAATAAACTGCGAAGTATCTCAAAATTCATAATGGTTTTTCTGGTCCCTTACGTTTTCGTGTGTCCGCCATTACTGACTGTGGGTTCGTGTACCCCCGAACTGGTCCTTCGCGTACCCCAGGGGTACGTATACTACAGGTGTTCTAAAATGGCACGAGGCCATGTGTTCAAGCTGGAAACATTAAGATCATAAAGTAACGTGATCCTGAAGATGTTCTTTGCGAATCTGAGGCGGTTTTGGGGAAAATTTGACGGAAATGGCTCGTTATGCAAGACCTTTCATTTAACATACCATTGATTACTGCTGGTTTTGAAACGCGTACAATTTCTTTAATCTCTTAATGACTGCGAAGTATCTCAAACTGATCCCAACAGGAGTGGCGTTAGAGTTCGCCTGACGGGGGGATACGACCTGCTGCACAAGGGGAGGGGTTTAATGATGACCCTCTCAAATATTCGCCAGGTCTTTATTTATCTACTATTTGAATAGCCCTTTGTGTGAAAGGGGTAGGAAAATTTTCCACGACGGTGGGAGCTCAGGAACCCCGGACTCCTCCACTAGTACCACCCCTGATCCCCATTTTGGGGAGGAATAAAATGATGATCGAAGTTTTACTTGATCGCTAATTTGCTCTTGCGAACAATGGGTTAACTCAGACGAATACTTCACTTGAGCTTTACTGCTGGCCGTTTGTCTGTGGGTTCTAAAACCAAGCTAATAATAAGCAGACCCAGGTAGCATGTACACTTGCAGAAAGTGTGATTCTTCTTGATGTTAGCTTCTCACGACAAACTTTATGCGGCAACTTTGCAGTAAACTTCCTGCAAAGTAACAAAGCATAATCGACCAACCCACTTGAAAAACAAGTTTGCTGTGAAGTTGTTACGACAAACTTCACACCACAATTGCAAAACAAGTTTGCTGCAATGTTGATACAGCACACATACACACCACGACCTGGATACAGTTGTATATATCTGGTTTTGATCTTTGTCTCTGTTTTAAAAAACATCCGATTTTTAATAGCATCTCCTAGACCAGAGGTTTTAAACCTTCGCTTACCCCTAGGGGTACGCGAAGGACCAGTTGGGGGTAGGCGAAATCAAAGTCGGTAATGGCGAACACGAGAAAATATAAAGGATTTAAAAAGTTACAGTATTTTGTTTTCCTAAGTTCGTGTGAAAAGTAAAGGTGAAAGTTGTGCTAGTCTAAAGCCTACGCTCAAAATAAGAAAAAAGAAAACAAAAGAAAACCTGCTAAATGATTGATATTTTGTCTTCACCAGCCCCGATTATACATGAACCATCAGTGTGTTCACAAAAGCTGTATCTCCACTAGGAACCAGTGTGGTATACTTTTTATTTCTGTTCTTCTAGTTTAAGCTTTGAGAACAATCCGGAATCCTCTCAAATATTCTTGTTTTGACGTTTTTATTAAAAGCATGATTAAACGTAGGCATCATTAATTGCTCGATTGGGATACATAATGAATAGCGACTGTTCATTTAAATCAAGCTTTGTGTTTTATGGGTGTTCAATTTGATTGGTTTGTTTTGTTTTGTGTCACAAAACTGGTGTTTGTAGGCTATTCGTGCTTAATTTGAAGTGCTCATCTTTAGAGCAACTTCAATTCGATATTGTTTGATTTCTCAAAATGGCCAAGTGGTTGAAAACTGGAACTCTTAAGAGATCGGTATCTAGAACTGAATCGAACCACCGATTTGGCAGATATGAAGATAACTGTGGATCAGCAAGATGATAATCATGAGGTGCAAAGGCTGACTGATTGGTCTGTTCAAGTAAGAAATAAAATTGATTTTGTTAAAAAAAACTCAAAACATCAGTGCGCCTCCGAAGAAGAGAAAATATTCTAACTTATTCTTAAAATATGGATTTTCCGTCACTGGTGATGAAGATTGTCCAAAACCACTCTGCATTCTTTGTGCAGAGATATTGTCGAATGGCAGAATGAAACCATAATTACTGATGCGCCATTTAGCGGCTAATTCAACTAACACCCGATTGTTCAAATCTTTGTGTGGAGACATGGGCAGCCTACATACTACGTTACTTTTGCACACAGAAGTGAGATGGCTTTCGCGAGGAAATGTACTCACAAGATTGTTTGAACTGAGACATAAAGTTCATATGTTTTTGAAGACCACCCTTTCACATCGAGCTCTAAATTTTATGAAAGTGAATGGTTGCAGCAGCTTGCGTACTTGTCTGACATTTTTTTCAGAAATAAATAAACTTAATTTATAGGATTGCAGAACCATTCCACAACCATTTTTGAGGTAACTGACAAAATCGAGTCTATGATTAAGAAGCTGAATTTTTGAAATCCTGTATAAAAAAAACCAGTATGAAGTTTTTGAGACACTTCACAGCTTTTTATCTGAGAACGAGCTTAAATTAACAAAACAAGTAAAAACTAGTATAATAGCACATTTAAAAGGACTTAAGTTGCCATTCAGACAATATTTTTGGAAGCGCAGTGATGCAGATATGTGGATTTTAAATCCATTAAACGAAGCGTTTTTTTTTCAAAAAGTTGAAAAATTAACAATTTCTGAAAAAGAAAAATTTATTGAACTGATTCTCCATTAGAATCCGAATTTTAAAATAGAAATTTGATTTACTCCTAGGTATAAAGGTGAAAGAAGAGTACCGAGAATTCGGTGTTAAAGCAATAAAATATTTAATACCTTTCACGAACACAGAACTTGTGGAAGGAGCATTCTCGTCTTATACATATATTAAGGATAAATATCGAAATAAGCTTGACGCAGCTCCAGACATGAGATTCTATCTTTCTTCATTTGAACCCAATTTTATAAAACTCAGCTCCATGAAACAAGCTCAAGGGTAGCATTGAAATTTTCTTGCACTTGAATAACTGATTATTACGAAGTGTAATGTTTAGCTAACCTTATAAGTTAATGTGAAATTATTACAATACTGTTTTTATTTGTTTTGCCGTTTAACTAATACTATTTTAAAACTGGAATACAGGGTGGCGACAGAACCGGGATATCAGGGAAAAGTCAGGGAATTTTATCGATCTGGAAAAATCAGGGAAAAGTCAGGGAAATTCGTAAAAATATCTAAAAATCAGGGAATAGTTATTTGTTGCTTGAGTTATTATCTCTAAATTAGTATCTTATGTCTAGCATTATTTGTAATAATAAATGGAATTTTCTAAAAAAAAACTTATATTCATTTATAAAAGCATAAGTTTTTGATTCGAGCAATTAATTTCTTATGATTTGTTAAAGAATAAAGATTTGAAGTAATATTTTGACAGTTTCTCTTGTTTAAATCTTTGCTAAAATATATATTAATTAGGTACGTATAATTATACTTTTTTTATATTTATGCTGCAACATGTTATTCTGGTACCTATGCAAAGAGTACTAATTAGTTATTGAACTGTTTTAAAGTTTTGAGCAAAGATCATAATAACCTTCACTGTTAACATAATTTAACTTGTGTTGCAAACAGTAGTTTTAATGTTTTTTAGAATTCTTATGCAGTTTTAGAAGCAAAGTATTTTGTTAAAATTTACAGTATTTTTTTAAATATAAGAAATGTAATATACTGTTTTAATAGATTTTTTAGGATGTTCATTTCATTTTTTTAAAAATCAAATTTCATAAAAAAAATTTAATTTTTTCATAGTTAATAACTGGTAAAAGTGTTTTTAATCATGTATATTGTGCATATACAGTGATTCTGAGTAGGGAGAAAGCCAGGAAACTAATATAATTAGTAGCCGTAAATCAGGGAAATGTTGTAAGTTTAGTTAGTGAAATAAGGGAAAAGTCAGAGAAATTTTTTTCAGCTTCTGTAGCCACCCTGGAATAAATATAAAATTAAAAATAAGTCCTGCAAATTCCATTAATTCGCGTTATTTGACTCTTAAGCTTACCCAAGCCCTTAACATTATTGATAAAAACTTCTTTCCATAGACGGATAATTGGGGGTATTACAGTAGGGGGTACGCGAAAATGAAAAGATTAATCAAGGGGTACACGAGGAAAAAAGGTTGAGAACCCCTGTCCTAGACTGTCCTCCTTTTTATTAATTCGATAAATCAATAATAATTTGTAAAAATCTAACTAGGTCTTTTTATTAAAAAAAATTGAAAAATTCTCCATCTTTTTACTAAATATAGAACTCGCACTTTAAAGAAAACTATATATCGCCTTTTTCTTAACGTTGAAATTTCAACGTTCATAAACAAAATTAAACTTTAAAAAAGTCAATGTTTGTTGAAAAATAATAACTTACATTTTGTCCCATATTTTTTAAAAGTAATTACTTTTGAACCCTAATTTCACATAATTTATTCTACTAGCAAAACGCAGTTATTAGCGAAAGTCGCTCTCTCTTTGACTTCAAATCATATTCTCAAAATTTAAAAAAATTAATGAAATCAAGAAAATAGTTTAAAATATATATAAATCGTATACGAACTATTCATTAGCAAAATCTATCTTCTCCTCTCAGAGTTCCGCTGGCTGAGTGGTTCAGGCGACTGGCTATGAAGTGGGTTGTCGGGGGTTCGAATCTGAGGTTTGTCTGCGTGCTCTGTTTCTGCTATTGCTTACAATGAGTTTGACGCAACAAGTTTGCTGCAAGTTCGACGCTTGGCGACTAACTCGTTTGCAAAAATTGGTTTCAAGCTTGCCCTCTTGCTGTGTCAACTTTGCTGCAAACTAAAATTGCTAGCTGGGGACAAGTTGGCCGAATATTTGGATTTGGTCTAATGGTGGCATACACGCAGATAGCACATACGTTTGCAGCAATTTTGATTTTTACTTGATATTATCTTGTCATGGCAAATTTGACGCATCAAACTTGAAGCGAAAAGCGGGGTTTACACGCGAACAGTAAAACCGACAGTAGGATGTCGCTGTCAAGTTCGGACAGAGACTTGCCGTGGCCCGGTTAAAACTTTTACGATTCTGTGCATGCGTCAACCTACTGTCGGTTTTCTACTGTTCGCGTGTAAACCCACCTAAACTGTGGCAAACTAACAATGCAGAATCGCCACCCTCGCTTGCAAAACGAGTTTGCCACAAGTTCGCCGTGACAACTATCGCCACCCCTCCTTGCAATGCAAGCTTGCTGTGAGTTTGCAAAACAAGTTTGCTGAAAAGATGATAGCACAATAAGAGATAATTATCTTTGTTTCTGTTTTAAAAAAACATCCGATTTTTAATAGCATCTCCTAGACCGTCCTTCTTTTTATTAATTCAATAAATCAATGATAATTTGTGAAAAAATTAACTTTTTTATAAAAAAAAAATTTGAAACATTTTCCATCTTTTTACTAGAACTCGCGCTTTAAAGAAAACTTTATCGCCTTTTCTCAATGTTGAAATTTTAACGTTTATAAACAAAATTAAACCTAAAAAACAGTCAATGTTTGTTGAAAAATAATAACTTACATTTTGTCCCATTTTAAAAGTAATTACTTTTGAACCCTAATTTCATTTATTCTACTAGCCAAACGTAGTTATTGGCAAAAATCGCTCTCTCTTTGACTTAAAATCATATTCTCAAGTCAAAAAAGTTAATGAAATCAAGAAAACAGTTTAAAATAAATCGTATACGAATCGAATCGAACGATGTATTAGCGAAATCTATCTTCTACTCTCAGAGTTTAAGGCGACTTACGAAATAAATCTGAACTCCGAAGAACAGCGAGCGCCCCCTGTGTGCCAAAAAGTTAAACCAATATTGCAGTATATAATTTATGACTGTTTGGGAGAGGGACAATGAGGAGGGAGAGAAAAGAAATGTCATCAATAGCTCAAAGAAACCGGACCCTACCGACGATATATTTGGCGCGTTATCGCTGCAATCCTCTATTGGCTGTTATTCTTTTGCATTTAAAATAGAAAACAAATCTTTCCTTCTTGGCAAGAAGTAAACGGGCGTCTTTTTTTTCGGGGAGGGACTATAAAATATTCTAGTATGCGATGCTTGGTTATGCGTGAACAGCTTGTAATGAATTACATCTCATATTCAAAATTTTGTAAGCATGTTTTGTTTCATGTGTAATTCAAATTTAAACTTCGTGATTTTGATAGGTATTTACTTCTTTACTATCTTTCAGGAACAATTACAAAATAATTTTCATTCCTACATGAATTTTTAGGCATTCTCATTCATATACCACTGAATGAAACAGCGTTTTTAATTTTACTTAAACATGATACATTTGTAATTATCGTCGACTTCTATCTAATGTCACTTTAAATGATTTTTATGTCTTTAAAATTAGTTTGAAATACATATCTAAGTAAATTTTCATATTCTTTTTCTGTTATAATTTTTCTCTGTTTATTACTAAAGAAACTAACAAAGAATTCCATATTATATTTGTGCTTCGCAATATGTGTTAATTAGTTTCTGTTATCCTTGTGAATAACATTCTAAAATGAAGGGAATGGGTCATTAAAACTTTTACTAAGTTTAAGCCACCAATTACTAGAAATTATTATTAGAATTTAACATATTCTGATAAATCCCTTTGGGGATTTACTCAGGGCGAGTATCATAACTCCCGTTTGTCTTCAAAAAAGCTTCATAAGTCTTTCAGACTAACAACTCGGAGCAGAAGCACGAACTTCGACTCTGGATTTGTTGAATGTTCACGAAGAAAAATTTCTATAGATATTTAAAAATTTTCTATATTGATAGTTTTTTTCTATAATAATGTGTAAATATATTTATACAGTAGAGTTTCGATAATTCGAGGTGGAAGAGACCTGGCCTGCCTCGAACTATCGAAAACTCGAATTATCGAAACCATAAAATTTAATAAATAAATAAATGGAAATAAAAGCAATTTTTTTAAATTTCCGTGTAGTATATTTAAATGAAAAATGTACTTACAAGTTATTACATTATTGCTGATAGCAACATGTTAATTATATCTTAAAATAATTGCCAATTGTTTTTTTTTTATTTAAAAACATTGCTCCTATATATCGATCTTATATATATCCCGTTTTCTTTGGGAGGGGGCATTTCTACAGGTGGCTTCGGGGTGCGCAGTGGACATATGACCCGTCGAACAACAATAAAAACCAGAAGTAATAATTCTTTCACGTGTTGTGTATGTGTTGGTCATTATTTGGGAACTAAACTGAATTTTTTCACTAACTCGGATTTACGGAAAACTCTAACAATCGAAACTCGAATTATCGAGACTCTACTGTACATAATTTTTTTAATGAGTATTTAATATTTCAAGCGAACGCAATGATTATATCTACTCTTTCTGAACTTTTTTCTAAAACTTGAGTGGGAAATTAAAAAGAAATCGGCTTATCATATAGAAAGTACTACATTCCCATAAAAACGCCGAAATGCAAAAAATTTAGATTAAAAAAATTCTTTATCCGAGAGGGTTTTAATTTTGCTTCCGTATGGTCAAATAAAAAGTATTGCATTTCTCTATAATTTATTATAAACATTTGCCTTACAAAACTCCCTTTTAAGTAGTACTCGCGATCCGCTTCCAATATCATCAAAATATTATACTTTTACGGTTTCTCAGTAAAGAGCTACCTCTACCTGTAAAAAATATAGTGTAAGAAATACTAGTTTAAAATATTAATAAAAAGCTTCAGATTCAACAAAGAAAAGAAATTTGGAGTCATTTTGGCAGGTGGAAGTTTTTCATTAGTACACAAATCAAAAGAATTGTCAAAACTCACCCTTACAATTATCAAAATCGGAACATCCATTCGAATGTTGACAGAGAAAATGAAAACATTCTTATTTAATTGTAGTAAATTGTTTCAGTTTTATAAATGATAAATCGTGTTCTCTTTAAAAAAAGTACAAAGTTTTCCCCAGAAGAAGCACTATGGTCTTCCGAAGTTAGGGTTCCAGGAAGGAAAAGCTTTCGCTGGAGAAAATAACGTGTACATATATTTTTTCCCCTCTCTCTTTATTCGTGAGACTACAATACTTTGATACTTTGTTTAGTAAAGAAAAAAAATTGGAAAGCACAGCAAATTAAATAAAAAGAAAATTGAAAGATTTATTTAGAAACTTTTTAAATACACTTTTTCCTTGTGGCAATAGGAAAACATGCTTAAAATGTTAAAATGAAACTTTTCCAAGAAGGTTCAAATACATTACATATAAAGGAAATGTCTTGATTATCAGTTTCTACCTAATTTCGAAAGGAAAATTAATACACTGTATGAATTTTAAAGTTAAAGATAAAAATTATTATGATATGTGATTATCATCATCACAGTTCGCGTAATGTATAGGAAACAAGTAATTATACTGAAAAATATGGAACCAATTTCACACAAAGGTCATAGTGGTAACTATGGATATTTTTGATTTTTTAATATTTATTCACAATGACTGTTTTTATGATAGATAAATTCCTCAAAATAAATGCTTAGATGCACTATTCCATTCTTCTGAAATAAAAAATTGCTATATTAACTAAATTTTAGGGGGGAAAAATAGCACAATTTTAGAAACTTTTGGTCTATTAAAATATTTTAAGAAATTTAAAGCAAATGCGTCCCATTTATTATTGAAATGATGTTATATTATTATATTAAAATATTTATAAAATTCTATATTGAATTATAAAGTAAAAAATTATATTGAAATATAAATTTAATTATAATTAATAACTTTTCAGATCTTTATTTACTTATTTTTTGTTAAGTTTTACTTTTTGTTTTATCTTTTCTTGTGCATTTAAAATGCTCTGAGGATCCCGTATTTCCATTGAACGCGTACGTCTTGGATCTACGAGCTCTGGCATCATGCAGTCATAAAAGAAGTCTTTTAACTTCTACGCAATTTTTGTATTCCAAAATTCAATATCACGTTCAATTCGTTGCCTGTACACTCCTAGAGGAGTCCACAGAACAAACAAACAGTATTTCCGATTGGTAACATGTAGTTGTCCTTGGACTTGAAAAAATAATTATTATTTTTGTTAAAAATTATTTCATCGTTTTTTATATCAAATTTAAAAAACGAGAACTTTTTTTTCCTTTATCGCCTCTTCCGGAGTACATTTAGCGCATGATGACGGACACTTTATTTCAAGTATTCCGTGATCTCCGATAAGGCCATCAGGGGTAGCTCCTAAATAAGGCTCTTCCTTTTTCACAAAAAATCCGCAAGAATTCACTTCAATTTTTAACTCATTAGATATGTACTTTACAGCATCACTTTCGTGTAAGCGCCCATACTTCATGTGAACTGTATCAATTTTACTATAAAGAATAATTTTTATTAAATTTTTGCAGCTTGTATGTGGCATTTTGTGGCATACTTGGACAAAATAAGAAGCTGTTAGCCTCTTTCTCCGTTCAAAATGCCACACAGCAGAGTCTCTTTGAGCTCTAGTCTCTATTTCTAATTTTTTTTATTTCATTGTCATCTAAGGCTAAGTTTTTAATAAATTCTTGATATTTTTCACTATATTGATTTAAATCTAGATCGGGATTTTCGGCCTTTGAACCATAGCTGTTATCTTGAGTGTTAGAATTTTTTGATACGAATAAACGTTTCTTTAACTTTAAATGGTTCCTGCGTTTCGCGGGGCCTCGCGTGCTTTGCAATGGAGTTCTTCATATTTCTTGATGTGAGATGATGGACTGTATTTATACAAAGATTTGTGAAAGGTATAATTAGGGAGACTTTTATTAAAATGAACAGCTGAGATATTACACCTAGTATTATATGCATCTTTCAAAGAATAGTTAATTCTTTTGAAACCCAAAAATTTTGGTATCAGAGAATTTAAATTTTCAACCCTATTTATGCTAACATCACAAAGCAAGCTTTTTGCACAGTCCGATAAACCTTGAAAAATCTCTAACATTTTGTAAAGAAGGCCACTGCTTTTCATAACTGGGACTTAGTTTTTTGAATTATCCTGTTTCGTTTTACAAAAATATTCGTCACAGCGTGTGTGATCACCAAAATAATGAAAAGGGCAATTCAAAATATGACTTCGCAAATTTGTTATTTTTAGCGGCAACGCATCTTTGGACATTTTTCTGTACAGAATTGCTTTTGTTATGCCGGTTCTTAATTTTAAAACACTATTAGCAATTCTTTTTCGCAGCCCGACGTGTCCGTGTTTGCTGCTTCTCGCCAATTCTTGCAATTTATTGCAAAAGTTTCTTAATAGGTGATTTTTACACTCTATTTTTTCAACCAATAAGTCACGGTATAGCCGTGCGTCTAAAATCATCTTGTAAACGTTGCTGTCCCCCATCACCTATGGCTCTGTTGAACTTGATTCCATACATTTTTAAACTTTGGCAAAATCCCTCAACGATGATATCTGACTCCATTGCTGTGGAGTTTCCACTCCAATTTTTGAAGCATTTATGCTGTTTTGGTGGGATATTTAATCTAACTGCCCAGACACAGGTAGCACAATACTTGTTTCTCATTCCCAGATAAAGCAGCTTTCCTGTACGAGCTCCAATAATAGCAGCCTAAAAGAGAAAATAAGTAATCTTAAAAGAAATTATTCAATTTTAATTTTTTTTTGTTGAAAAAGTTAAGACAAATAACGAAAAAATTTATTGGTGATGAAAAAGAAAAATTAAATGCGTATACAAATGATGAGGTTGTTTTAGAGATTTTAGAAGCAAAAAAATTGGACTTGATTTGGGTATTTAACTCGCGTAATTAGTGTGAATTTGTATCAACGAATGAATTTGTTTATTAAAAGCAAAAATGTATAAATCGATAATAATTTGAAACAGGCGTCCTAATCATGAAATCGCAAGCATTCAAAACTCTTATTCAATATTCTTAATTACAACTATCCCTTTTTAATATTCTTACTTTTTAGTCTTTATAATTCCTCATTTTGGGTTAATTTTATGGTCCTTCACTCCTGTGTATTTTTTCTTCTTTAAATTTTTGTAACGGTGTCACTGGTCGTATTACAATGTCGGAGACAGTCAATGACAATTTTTGATGTCTCACTGTAAAAAGAACTATACACGATATTACAACCATTTTTAAAAAGAGCCTACCGCTGTCTATCTTAACAACCTATCCAAATATCGTGGCAATGGGAGTTTTTTTATTTACAAAAAGTTAGAGCAGAAAAAGACGTACATCCAGGCAGAAAGACAGATATCACTTTTTCGGATACTCATAAAAATAAAGTGGAAAGTTGTTTTGCATATTCTTTTAATGAAATAAATATTTTAAGACTGAAGATAACAATGTTAATTTAAATCAAATAAAATGTAAACCCTTAAAACACCATCAATCAAATCTTTTAAATGTCTGATAAAAAAAAAAGTGTAAGGTTTGAAACCGCTTCAACGTACGTGAATAAAACCGTTTTATTTTTATGCAAAAGTACGTTTTATTTTTATGCAAAAAACTAAACACTTACAAAAGAATTATAAATGAATATTTATGATGAAAACAGTAGTTAATAAAGATATATCATTTCATTCTTACCTCATTTTCCGATTCGGTAAATTTCCTCCGTTTTTGTATCTTCTTGCTGATAAATTCAAACGTCCAAATTTTCCGTATCAACCCATAGTTGCTGCTGGTAAAGAACTAAGTCACTCGGAAAGATCTGTTCTTTGAGCAAATTAAACTATGGAATGACCCTTTCACAAACACATGTGTTTCTTCCACTGTCTGCTCTTTGTAAGGCAACCCTTGACCCCCCAACGTGACGCCTCCAATTTCCCGAGCACAAGCAATCAATAAGGTCAGGTTGACAACTTGACAGTCAGGAGATTTTTTAAAAAGGAAGACTCATTTTTAATTGCAAATTACAACGATTGGTTAGATCAAATTTCAACGAATTTTTACCTGTGTAAAAGAGAACAAAACAAGCTTTTTCCCGTTAGTCTCCAAATTTTTATATCTTTTTTCGGTCAAAAGTTACAAGCAAATGCAGAACAGCTTTTATACTTTTCGCGATTTTTTGTAACTTTAACACAAATTTCAAAATACTTAAAATTATTTTAAAAATATTTTAAGACTAAGCGCGTATAGAGAACTTTCGTGCCTATGTGCTGAAAAAAAAGTTTTGTTGAAATTTTGAATGAATTAGAACGATAAGTATTTTCTCCATAGGATAACATGGGATTCCGTATTTTTCTTACCGCTCTAGGTAAGTCCCCTTAACTGGCCGAGTGGTTAGGGCTTCAGCTTAGGAAGCGGTAGTTCGCGAGTTCTAATCTGGGTTGTTTTCGTACTCTGTTTTTGCTATAGCTTGCAATGAGTTTGACGTGACAAGCTTGCTGCAAGTTCGTCGCGTGGTGACTTCGAAGCTGGCGTTAACGTACTGCAAGCTTGTTTCAAGCTTGCGCTCTTGTCATGTCAAATTTGTTGCAAGCTTGCAGATTTTGCAGAGTAACTTTACTGCAAACTAAAATTGCTATCTGGGCAATGTTTCTTAGTGAAAATGAGTCACACAAATTTGTTTAGATTAATTTTTATTCTCCAGGTAATGAGCCAGAGCTGTAACTAGGATGCATAGTTATGAAGCGTTTAATAAGCAGGAGTGGCGCTACCCCGATAGCACGTAAGTTTCCAGCAAGTTTGATTTTGACTTGATATTGCCTTGTCATAGCAAATTTGATGCGCTAAAGTTGAAGCGAACTTGTGGCAAATTCACCGTGACAACTAGCGCCACCCTCTCTTTCAAAACCCATTTGCTACAATTTCGCCGTGACAAATAGCGGCACCTAGCTTGCATTGCAATCTTGCAGCAAATTTGCAAAGCAAGCGTGATGCAAAGATAGCACAGAGAGATAATTATCTTTGTTTCTGTTTTAAAAAACATCCGATTTTTAATAGCATCTCCTAGACCGTCCTTCTTTTTATTAATTCAATAAATCAATGATAATTTGTAAAAAAAACTAACTTTTTTATAAAAAAAATTTTGAAACATTTTCCATCTTTTTACTAAATATAGCATTCGCACTTTAAAGAAAACTATATCGCCTTTTTCTGAATGTTGAAATTTTAGCGTTTATAAACAAAATTAAACCGAAAAAACAGTCAATGTTTGTTGAAAAATAAACTTATACATTTTGTCCCATTTTAAAAGTAATTACTTTTGAACTCTAATTTCATAATTTATTCTACTAACAAAACGTAGTTATTAGCGAAAATCGCCCTCTCTTTGACTTCAAATCATATTCGCAACTCAAAAAATTAACGAAATCAAGAAAATAGTTTAAAATAAATCGTATGCGAATCGAATCGAACGGTGTATTAGCGAAATCTATCCTCTCCTCTCAGAGTTTAACTGGCCGAATGGTTAGAGCGTCCGCTTTCAGAGCGCTAGGTCGCGAGTTCTATCCTGGGTTGCGTTCGTACTCTGTATTTGCAACGAGCTTGCAATGCAAGCTTGCTGCAAGTTCGTCCTATGGTGACTTCGAGGCTTGCGTTAACTTGCTGCAAGCTTGTTTCACACTTGCACACTTCCCAGGTAGCACAGAAATGTTATATAATATTTGCACAATGTTATACCATATTATGAACACCGAGGAACACCGAATACTGTAATAAAGTATTGCATTGTATGTATCAGTATTTCCGAGATAAAAAAATTTCACAAATAATATAAAAACAATGCTTATTTATAAAAATCCTCATTTTAACACAGGATATCACTCGATTGGAGGTTTTATTACAAAAACACCACTGGAACAATTATTCTTTAAGATGCTGAATATTATATCATACTATACAATACAATGCACGTGATATTTTGATTTTTACATTAATCTGCATCGATCAATATTTTAAGGTGAAGTTATTCTTATGCTCGATAGATGGCAGCATGAAAATAAAATAACACTTTATTAAACAGTATTGAATGATATTTGTGAAAAAGTATTTTAAAAAATGTTCATTTGAATAATAATGTTTACATAGTCATTTTGTTTTACTGTATATAAAAGGCGGGCCGGATTCAGCTAATGAAGTTGACCATAAAACAGCTCTCACATTTGGCTTATCTATTTGTTCTGTGAAAAAAAATTGAGTGTTATTCTCATCGTAAAAATATGCTCGTGATTTTTTGTTGCGAATCTTGTATTTGATTTTCAATCAATACTGTAATTATAAATGTTAAAGGCCTCTCGTAATACATTGAAAGAGGAATAAATAAATTTCAAAATTATTCTAAAACCTTTCCAACATATTATTATAATTACTTTTAAACCTTATTGCCTTTTAATTTATTAAATTAGCAAACTTAGATATAAGAGCTAAAATTGCTTCCTCTTTGACTTCTAATTTCATTTTGAACTCGAAATTGTAACGATAAAAGATAATTTAACTAAGAAAACTATTCTGATTAAATATGAATGAATATGAAATTTCGTAGAGATCCGAACTTTGTAACTACACTTTATTATCATCATTTACGCTCCCTTTTGTAAGTCTAGCTGGTTTAGAGGTAAGGTTCCTGGTTCGCATGCAGAAGGTCCCGGCTTCAAAGCTCACTGTAAGTAGAGGTGTTCAAAAAATCGCAAAGTGTTACCCATAAGTTCAGCACATTGAAATTAAGTGATTAACATTTTTTCATGCTTCTAAAATGTATTTTTAAAATATTCACTATAATGTTATATTATACAATATTATATAATATTATTCAGTATAGTACAATATTATTCAATATGGTATAATATTATACAGTATTATATGACATTATCCAATATTATGAAAAAAACATTGTACAGTATTGAAAAAGTCTTACATTTTACACTGTTTCAATATTGGGAAAAATATTGTACAATATTACTTTCTCGAATTTTATGATATAAGACAATATCTTGTGCTACGTGGGTTGTCGTGACAAATTTGCAGAAAGCTTGCAGATTTGCAATGCAAGTCTGCTGCAAATTTGATGCAAACTAAAATTGCTAACTGGGTAGTGTCTCCCCGACAGGGTGGCACGACTTGCTGTATGAGAGGAGTAGTATAATGAAATTGGTTTCAAATTTTCGCCAGATCTTTATTTATCTACTAGTTGAATACCTCGTTGCTTGTACGGGGCACAAAAATTTTCCCCGACAGGGGGCACAGCATCCCCGACCGGGGGCCCTGGTCCTCCCACTGGCGCCATCCCTGTTAATAACGAGTCTATTCTGGTACAAATATTGCTAAGTGACAGTGTAGAATCTTAGGAATATCGTTGACGTACAGGTTGCATAGTGCAGGCGAGAATAGCTCCCCCCCCTTCCGAATTTCTGCAAAGTGGAATCAATTTTCATGCTTTTCTAGTGCAACATGAATCAAATAATAAATTTCCCTGTCATCAAATTCAGTAATGACTTAAAGTGAAGTGATAACTAGAGTGGCTAGATACTGCAGATATACAAAAGGAATTTTGATTTTCTATTGGCTAAAGAGACCCGTAGTGGAACTGATTCTTTGAACCGATTGAAGAGATGGATAGCACGTAGCTCATAAATAGCACTAGCAAGTTTCATATCGAACGCGTTCAATATGAACGTTGAATCGATTCTCAGGTATTTTGTTAGATTTAGCTGCAAGTATCTCGACCAATCAAGTAATCCGAAAGTAAATAAATAGAAAAATTCCGAATGTCCACATTGAGGCTTTATTTCAGTTAGCATTTTTGAAAAAGAAGTATTTAATCTGTTTAAACTTATATTGGTTTGAACTAATTTTTATATTGTATGTCTAAATTTTCATCAAAGCAGCAACTCGATTAAAGTTATCGAACTGCGGAAGAAATAAGCATGGCTTCTTGCAATGGACGAGATGAGGCCAACAAAGTAAAAGTAATGCTCGCATTTTGTATTTTACTTAGTATGAAATATTTCAGCGTAATAATAAGAAATTATGGAAGTATAACTATTAATTTTAAGATAGATTCTTTTCCTCTGGCCTCACATACCAGCGGAAGTGTCGAGAGTAACATTAACCGCAATCAAAGCCGATAATCTCATGTAAAATAGAAGTTTCTACTGTTATTTTAATAATTTCTATACAGCTGTTTACAATTCGTAATATTCTGTTATACATGAAACTCATAAGTTGGTGTTTGTTTCCGTTGGGTATGCATTATCCTCATAAATTGACAGTTGGAAGTAGTTAGTTGGATTAGTAATTTTTTTACATGAAGCTTTTGATAAAGTCATTTGGCATATTGTACACAGTACTTAATATAAAGTTTATTCAAAATTTTATTCAGGTGTATATTATATTTGGGTATGAATTTTATGATTTATGAATAATACATAACTTTCTATCCCAAGATTTCATAGCACATAGTTTCTAAAATTTTGAATGACATGAAGCATAAATATTTTTATTTAGAATATGCATAATTAATTAATTCACTTTTAGTAAAGTCTTTTTCATTTCTGTTTTGATTATTCAATTTGTAATGTGTTATAAATATATTATTATATTTATAACACATTAACTAATTATATATTATTATTTACATTCAACATTTGTCCTATTGTTTATACATCTACAGGTGAAGATTTTATTTTTTTCATAAGAAAAGGTAAACAATACATTGCTGATGGGAGACACAGATTGACAATTTTCAGTAGTATTCAATTGTGGGCTAGACTTAAGTTTAATGTGCGTTCGCCAAAATTGAATTTTTTCTGGCGATTTCTCGCCAAATGTGGTGCACGTTAGTTATTTTATTGCAACCCTTTAATGAAAATATGGCGGACTTTTGGCGAGTATTTCATAGTTGGCGTGATTTTTGCCAACTTGGCGGGAAACCGCACATCAAACTTAAGTCTTACCCAATTGTGTGTTATAGGAGAACATAATTTGCGTCTTTTGACATTTCATGCAGTATACAGTGCAAAACTTGGTAATTAAGATGTATCCTTTTTACAATGTTCTTTCATCAATGTGTCGCAGAAGTCTATGGAATTTTCTTTTTTTGGAACAGCTTTGATTTACGATATCACTGGCGATAATCAGTATGTATTGTATTGGCGACTTTTTGTCGCCTAACTGAACATCGTATCGTTAAGTTGCCAAAACAAAATATCGCCAATAGGGTCCTATATTGAAGCTGTTGAAAGATGCCGTATATCGAAGTTGTACGCTTTTATATATATATGTTTTAAATTTTTTTCAAAATACATTTAAAAATACAAAATTGAGCTCATTTTGTGTGTGAGATTGTCTAGAATGCATAATTTATAAAAGATTCATTTTCAATGAATGAATAATGAAATAAAAGATGTAAAGGAAATCAGTAATGCAGAAGTATTGGTTGGTAAATTAATGGTCAAGAAGTATAGTACAAAGTTATAGAAGTAAATTATACTAGAATCCAAAATGGAAAGTAGTATAACTTTTTACTTATCAAATTTTAATTGCAGTCCAAGACAAAGTAAAATAGTTTTGGAATCAGGAATAAAATGTGCCTGTCATTAAAAAGTTACATATCTTAAGTAGTTTAATATATCTTAGTATGGGTGTTTGAAAATATTGGCCTCGAGTATAATTCTCCAAGTATAATAAAAATCATTCCTTTTTTATATTTGATAACAAAGTAACATAAAAAGGATGCAGTATTTTATGACATCAATTAAACATCACAGAGGGTTAATATTTTTTAAAAATACAAAATTTTAATTTTTATAACCATCTCTGTGCACAAGAACTACTAATGAGTAAAATTTGATCATTCACTAGTTCATGTATAAATTTTCAGCATTGTACCAAAACAAAATTCCAGAGTAATCAAATCCATGTAATCGAAGGTTTTTATGATTTAATCACAAATTAAAATGTTAACTCATCAAGCATAAATACTAATTATACTGTATGAATCATCTATATAAATGTAGTGCGGCTCTCAAAAAATGTGTTATTTAGTTGTAAGATTTGACAAAAACTTTAGTAAAGGATGGATCGCTTGATTTTACTTTCCAAACGTAAATATGTTATTGAAATTGGGGAAAAAAAAGATTCAGAAAAAAAAGCGTATTAACTTTATGAAAAATAATTTCTTCTCTAGAAATGGCAAAAGCCTTAATAATTTGGAACAACATTTTTTTTTAAAGAGTGAGTGTAAATTAAACATTTAAAAAACTTCTAAATCTAAACTTATTTTAACTACAAACACACAATAAAAATAAGAATAAAGGGTAAAACTAAAGTTTATGGTACCCAGCCATTCCTCCCCCTACTTGGATTGCCAACTTTTTGTTGCCAAGAGCAAGATGGCTTGGTGATGTAAGAACCAAAATTAAGGTGACAATGAGCTTTTTATTTTTCTCTCGCATGTGCAATGCCTGCGGCATCTGAAAAGGAGAAATTCCTCATGCAATTCCTGTGGCATTTCAAGTGGGTTCCAGGCAAATTTTTTAAACTTAAAAAAAACATCAGCGGTTTCACTTTCAGCAAAGCGGGAAACTAGTAGCTTTGCTTTTTCATTGAATGTTGGGAATCTATGTTTTTTTAAAATTCCAAAAATGAGAAATCCATAAATAACATTTCATATTCAATAAGAATTGCACAGCAAAGAAGAATTTGGTGTCACGTTTTCCAACTACGTCAGTCAAAACATATCCACTATCCAAACTGTCAAAATTTCAAATGAAGTTTTATTCAAATTTGAAGAATGCAACCAATGAGATAGTAAATAGCACTTACCTGACCAATAAAATCGAAATGCGAAACAAAAATATAATGATTCCTGCGTGTTGAAATGGCTGGGTACCATAAACTTTATGTTAACCGAATAAAATATTTTTAACCATGGAATTTTTTTTTCTTTTAGCAAGCTTTTTAATGGCTGGCATGATTATAGCGAGCTTGGCAATGAATCTGTTAAGCTTAGCTATAAATGTTTTTTGCTAGGATGCACAGTGTTCTCATTGTAGCAAGCAAAGTGAGCAGGATATGCATAGCAAGCCTGGGGGGATTGTTTCAATCTTTCTGGTGATTGGCAAGTGTTAGTGAGCAGGGCAGAGAACTACAGTTAGTAATAAATGCTAATGATAAATACAAAAATACATTCATGTGATGTGTAAATAATATCTTTCTGATAGGTGTGTCATATAATTATTGATAAAAGTATTTATGTTGCACTTTTGTCAGTGTAGTTAGCTTATACCAACATTGTTTAGTTGTAGATTTATGAGTATACAGTAATGAAAAACTTGTGGAAATGCTTTTGCTGTACAATGTGTGTAATCACAATGATAACATTACATGGAAATAGCAACTAACTGTACATATTCCTGCCATCCCTTCTTAGAAATTTACTCCTTAATAGGCGCAAAAAATGCACAAAGCTTTACATTTCAATCAAATTATTTAATTTACTCAGATTCTTTCTCTTCTCTCTTTCTTTATGTTTGCTCCCATAGAGGTTGATATATTTTCTTGATCATTCTTTTTCCTCTAATATCCCTTTTTCCCTTTAAAGTCTTGCATTCTATTGCCTTTAAGGTTTCCACATTCATTATTTCATGAAGCACATCGATAACACTATAGTGATAAAAATTTATTTTGATAAAACTGAACAAATTAAATCCAATGAATCTCTCATTTTTTTTTTTTTTTTTATTCACAGAGGTGTTTATTGCATCTTTTAACAGTTGCGAGGCTCACTTATAATTTTTATCTTAGTTCAACTTGCCTAAGACTGTTAGTGAAATAATATTTGTTATTGCAAATCTTTGAATAAACTTAAGTTGTTTATATCTCATTCTGCCTTATAGAATTTATAATTATCTGTTTGAAATTCATGTATAAATTAAGTATTCTACAGTTTATGTTAAAGTATTGATATGCTACCTTTACATATTTTATAGGATTGATTTATATGCTATTGATTATATTTAGGTGATGTTTAAAATACATATATAATTTGTTGGTTAAGATCTAGAAGTTGGAACACACTCTTATTAAAACAGCGGCAAGTCACCAAGCAAGATGGCTGCTAATGAAAAACAGACGTGCATCGTTCACAGTTAAAGGTTAATCGCTTAAAGTTTAGTCTGTTCGAACCCATTGTGTTTGTGGGTTGTCGTTGCACTATCTCCCATTTCAAATGTAGCTTTTCAACAGTACTTACAATATCTGCGGCATCTGAAGTGGGCACTAGGCATTTTTTTTTTAACTTAGAAGAACATCAGTGGCTTTGCTAGCAGAGGGAGCTGAAGCTAGTAACTTCACTAGTTCATTGAATGCACGGAATGAGCTTCTTTTAATAACTAATCAAGGAGGAGAACATTTACCCTAGGACAAATGTTTTTCAGAACAAGAAACAGTAAAAAAAAAAAGACTTACTCAGTTCTAATCTTTGCACTTCTGAGGAAATGCTCTAAATATGACAACAACAAAAAAATGCAGCGCATCAAAGCAACCACCACACAGGTGAAGACAGTATTCCAAATAATGAATTCCATGCAAACGATTTTTATTATAAGGCAAATAAAAAATTGCTCTTCAAATCGCTGAATAAATCAAATAAATAATAAAATCTCTAAATAATTCAAAATTCTATTTAAAAATTTCTTAAAAAGTCATTTTTCTATTCTGAAATTATATCATTTCAAAAATATATTATTCAACTAAACATTCAGTAGTTAATTTTCAGTTTTTTGATAACGCTTCTAGTATATAAACAAAGCAACGATGCAAAACACTGGTTACGACATGAGCAATATAGCCAAAGGGTTTTCAATAGGACTTACCGGTTAAAATTTACTCTACGGTGCCCACCTACTTCGTTCCTCTTAGGATCACCAAATCTTTGCCGCCAAGAATGGAGATAAGAGAACATTTGTTTTGGTTGCGCAATGATGATTTTAATAAGTGAGATGCGCGCATGCGCGGAAATTGCTCTGTTCATCGGTGTTTTGTGTATGGTGCGATATTACGATTCATTTTGATTTGTTTGTTCCGTTGATCTGTTTCATGTGATTGATCGATTCAATCGAACTTGATTTAAAAATCGTTTGGAATTCTTCGGTATGATTTTTGTCTGATTTTATCATTTCGTTATGTATGCTTTGTACAGCCACTGTTGATTATGGCTCCAAATTCTGGGAACATTAGTTGCCTTTCGACCTACCATCAGCTTCAGACAGCGGAAGATCAATTTAAAATAGGTATGTGAAGTTTTAACTACACTTTTCTCGTTTTTGAACATTTTCGTTCACTTGAGGTTCAGAACTGTGTATGTTATTCTGTGTTTTTTCTTCTCAATGATTGAGCGAAGCTACTAGTGTCCCGCTTTGCAGAAAACAAAGCCGCTGATGTTTTTTTAAGTTAAAAAAAATTTCCCAGCACACGCTTGAAATGCCGAAGGCATTGTGTGCTTAATCTCTCCTTTTCAAATGAAGCATGCACAGTAGAGCAATGAAAAGCGCACTGCACATCCCAAACAGTATTTGGCAACGGCAAATGAAATTGCGCCTAGAAAAATTGGCGAGAAACAAGTGGGCACCGTAGAGTAAATGTTTACCAACTTACCCACTTGATTCTTTGGGTAACCATATTGGCGATGGAATCCAGTGTGTTCCAACTTCTAAATACAAACCAATTTGTTTATCTAGTTTTTTTTAACAAAATTAAAACCTTTTGTTTCTAGTCTCCAAATTATACCTTGAAATTTACTTTGGCTGGACATTCCAAAGCAATTTCCTCTGTGAAATTCAGCCCGAGTGGAGAATGGTTAGCGAGTTCTTGTAAGTATGCATCTGTTAGTGTCACAATCATTTTAAATTATTATAATTAATTTATATTCTATTAGAAGTTTAAAAAAATTAGAAGAATGGTACTTAGAGAAATATAATTAAATTTAACATTAAAATAAAAGTGAAATAAAAAATAAATCATTAGTTATAAAGTGTTAAATTATTGGTTATGTTTTAGAAGAAGCATTTGTTTTTAAAAATATTTATAAATTCAGTGGCCTGAACTAAGCATATTATTTGCAATCCTGAAAACTCATTACTTTTTACTTTCTCGTATACGAAGTATACAAAGAGAAAGTATTGTAATCGTCAAACAATTCGAACTCGAGATTTTGACGAATCTCCACGTTTTAAACCTCCCTGAGTCCGAAAAACACAATTTTGGAATTATGTCTGTGTGTCTGTCTGTGAACACGATAACTTGAAAACTATCAGAGCTACGGGGATGATATTTGGTATGTGGTCATCAAACATGATTTGTATGTTTCTATCAAATTTTGTACAAAATCCGTCAATGGGAAGTCTGTCTGGCTGTCTGTCCACGGTCAGGTGAACACTATAACTCTAAAACTTGAATAGCTATATGGATAAAATTTGTTAAACAGTTTTATCATCATGAATTTAGGTCTGTATAAAATTTTGGGCCAAATCCGTCAACGGGTTGACTTTGCATTTTTGATTTCTTCGCCATTATACGACGCAAAAGAAAGGCACGCGTTTTTACTGCTGTTCCGGTTTCCCGTAATACGTTCTGTCTTGGCTCGCTGCCAAATTCTTCTCGAATAAAAGTGAATTACGGAGTGTTTTTCTTTCACTTCGAAACATTTTCTCAATAAGAGTTGCATATTTGATTTGCGGTTAGTTTTATTTTGTATATTTCGTAATGCATTTTTTTTTAGTGGATTTTGCATTATTTTTACTCTGACAGAACGAAAGTAGTTGTTAAAAGTAAAGTCATAAAGTAACAAACCAAAATTAGTGTCAATTGATTCATCAGTTCTGTTCTTCATGCTTTTTTAATTTCTTAAGCACTCTGCCAATGTGCATGATATTTTCAACTACAACTATTGATATTGCTGGCAAGCTAAAAGGTGGTCTTCTAATCTTAATTGTAGAATTCCCTATGTCCAATTCCCGTTTCAATCGGTAGAAAAAAAGGCGCTCAAATGGCATATTTGGTTTTCTTTGCCATACTATGGCACAAAAGAATGTTGCTACCACTTGGTGCTTTTTTTGCTGTTTGGCTTATTTTTTCTCCACCTGTTATCAGAGTGTATACGAGAAAGTTTAGGGGAGACCACTCCCGCTGGTTTGAGATTGAAAAAATAATAGTTCTGTGTGACAGACCTTCTAGTCAGATGATTTTTTTTTCTTTTGGATTTTAAATGTCAGAAAGATTATTTATAGGTAATCACTATATTTCTTATTATTGCAGTGGTATAGCAGGACTGGGCATCATTCTTATAGTGCGCAATGCAGACGGAAAGTTAGTGCATTAATTTTCTTTTTTAAAGCCCAATACGACAAGAAGAGGACAAAAAAAAAAAAGACATTGCTCTGGGTATCATTTATCGTTGTTAGGCCACCATATTATTATAGATGTTTCAATGGTGTCCAAATTAAAAGTTTATTTATTTTTGTTATATTTTAATTTGCACTTAATAATTAGAAATTTTTGTGTAATATGTTGTCTGCTTATATTAGTCTGTTTCTTCCTTTCATCTCTTTCAAGAACGATTGTTCCTTTGCTCACAAATAAACGAAGTCTTTAGGGTTGTTGCTTGCAGGAAGTTTATAAAAAACAAATTATTCAAAATTTGGCAAGAATTATGTTATTTAATATTTCCCATCATAATCTGTGCAATTTCCTTGCTGATTTATTTGTATTCGTAATTATCATTTAATATATGCCTTTATAAAATACAAGAACATTAAGTAATAAATCTTTTAAGCTGATTTTTCAAGATATTGACATGGAATTTTCATTATCCTTTTTTTATATGATGACTTTTCTATATTTGATAGTTAATAAATCATAATTTTCACCTTTCAGCTGCTGATAAACTTATAAAACTATGGTGTTCAGAGGATGGGAAGTTTGAGAAATCCATTGTTGGACATAAATTAGTAAGTAACTGTGGTGAACAAACTTGTGATGTAATTTTATGTTGTTACTTTTACCTTCAATTTCAGGTGGATCGTATACTGCATAATTGAAATTTTCCAATTTTTTTTTATTCTATATATTTTTACTTATTTACAATTATGTATTAAATGCCTGATTTTTAAATATTTTATAGGGTATATCTGATGTTGCCTGGTCTACTGATAGTCGTCTATTAGTCAGTGCATCAGATGATAAAACTCTGAAAATTTGGGAAGTATCATCAGTAAGTATAGTGCCTATATGGCTATGCATTATATGCAATTCATGTTTGAAATAATATAGTTATGTGTACACATTTTTTTTAGTTGAATACAAAATGGGCAGTTGCAAATGAACAAAACACCAGAACAATATATTTTTTTTAAACTAAACATTTTATTTAGTGTTATAATTTTCACATTGAATCATCTTATCTGTTGTTAATGTTTATAAATGTTCATCAAATTAAAGCTTTAAGGAAAATAAAAAAATTTATACTTTGAAATATATGACTGCATTGTTGTGAAATGAGTTCTGTTGTGGCCTTATAGCAGAGTCTCTGTTTCGAGATCAGAGGGTCATGAGTTGATACCCAATTCCATGAAATATCCGTCATGTATATTAGTCTGGTGCCCGTTAAATTTGTCAAAGGTTAAACATCCTGCCAGAGGTGTGATACAGAAATTTGGCAAGGGATGAACCGTCTGAGGTGCCAGGCTCATCATCTGACCATGGCTCAGAATTATAAAGCCCGTCTCAAAAATAGCCCTTGTATAGCTTCAAAATGGGATGTTAATCAGACTAAATTAACCTGTGACTGTAAGTGTGAACATAGGTTTTATGTTAATTTAACCTAGGTATCTTTTTGGATACCTTTCATGTTGTAATAGCTCTCATTGTTTAAGTCGTAGTATAATTTAATCAACATTGTGAAGAATAACTGTTGAATGTGAAAATCCAATTAGATCCAGTATGAATAATAAATCCAGAATGATCCAGTTGTATACTTTATATAACAGATATTGTTCTGATATATATTTATTTGCTTCTTGCAGTAAATACTGTTTATTCTTATGACTCCATATGTGAATGAAAAAAAAAAAGTGATTGACCATGGCTGCATGATTGTCTCAAAAGATGCTGCAGAACTTGCTAAAATGGAGAATCAAAGAATAATTTTTACATGACTTGTTATGATTAATTAGAAGTACCACAGCATAAATATAGAGTACCGTAGAAAACTTTTAACAATTTATAGCCATTCTTTGAAGGAAAACTTTTTTTTCCCCTTTTTGTGTTTTCAAATAATTTGATAGATGCATTCTGTACCTATAGTTCATCTAACTGTTTTACTAATAAAGTTAGTGTCTGCTTTATTTTTGTTGTTCTACTTTACAACATTTGGTTAAAAACTTGCTCAAACATTATACAGTAAATCCTGCTACAACTATAAATCCCTCTACAACAATAAAATTTTGTGGTCCCGGTGAATTTGCATAGAACATAATGGTAATCTCCCCTCAATATAATGATATTCTGTACAGCAATAAGCCCCTGTACAATAATATTTTTAAAAAAAAACTAGGGGGCTGTGCCCCCTGCTCGCTAAAGCTCGCCAACCCCCAGGAGGATTGCGCTGCAATCCTCTGGGGTTTGCTACGCAAACCCTGCTCGCTACAATGAAGACGCTGGGTGTCCTAGCACAGTTGTTATAAAATCTTCATATATATAACACCCCCTGCTCGCTCCGCTCACCAACACCCAAGAATCATATTGTGATTCTTTCAGGATCACTATGTGATACCAGCTCGCTTCGCTCACTTTCCGTACAGTTATCCGTTTCTGCCAGTATTAGGAAATTATAAGTACATTAATTACTAAAAGTAAATTTAAATTATTTCAAATTGCATGAACTCCTAAAATTAATTTTTCATCAGTTTCTACAATTAAAATCTTCTGGTAGCCCAGATATGTATGTAAATCTTAGAAAGAAATTTGGAAGGTAATATTTATAATTCAAAGATGATTAAAAATCAAAATTATTTTCAACAATCAGAAATCAGTCATTTAAAACTTCTTGGCATACACTTTTGACTATTTATTCAACAGTTTATTTCAACCTAACTTCATTCCACCAAAATTTTAAGTTTAAAACTGATAAGATAGCCTTTTCCAAATCTTCAAAATAAATTTTTAAAAATTGCTTTTTCCACCAAAATTTCAAATATGCCCTCTATACAATGAAATGTAATTCAGAAAAGCTTCCCCAGATGTATACATGCTTATTCCAATAATTATTGAGTCAAGAAAGATATAGTATTTTTCTGAGTGTAGTCATTTGTGTTTTAAATCTCAGAAAATTCTAGTTTTCATAGAATGATATAACCCATCGCACAACCGTTTAGGTAAAAAAGGACAGTTTAAAGAAAACAAATGTGGCTTCAGACATGTTCATATTAACTATTCAAAATTAAAACCCATTATCTACTTCCAGCCTTTTATTATTGATGAGATAGCTTTTTTTTCAAAAATTTCCAAAATCCTTGCTTTTTTAACCAAAATTTTAAATTAAATTAAAAAAAATTAATTAAAAAATTAATTAACTTTTATTAAATTAAATTAAATTTAAAAAAATTAATTAAAAAATTAATTAACTTTTATCCTTTTATATTGATAAGATTTTAATTTTAAATTAAATTAAAAAAAATTAATTAAAAAATTAATTAACTTTTATTAAATTAAATTAAATTAAAAAAATTAATTAAAAAATTAATTAACTTTTATCCTTTTATAATTGATAAGATAGCTTTTTTCAAAAATATCCAAAATCCTTGTTTTTTTAACCAAAATTTTAAATATTCACTCTTTCTTTTTCTCTAAAATATTACACAGAAAAGCTTCCCCACTTGTATACATGCTTATTCCAACAATTATTTAGTCAAGAAAGATATAGTGTTTACCTCAATGTAGTCATTTGTGTTTTAAATCTCAGAAAATTCTTGATCGTCTCTTGTCGTAGAAAGATGTAACCCATAGCTAAAAAAGGACAGTTTAAAGAAAATAGTGGCGTGAAACATGTTCATATTAACTATTCAAAATTAAAACCCATAATAATTATTTACTTTTAGCCTTTTATAATTGATAAGATAGCTTTTTTCAAAATTTACACAATTGTTGTTTTAACCAAAATTTTAAATATGCACTCCTTTTTATGAAATACTACACAGAAAAGCTTCCCTGCTTATTCCAACAATTATTTAGCCAAGGAAGATATAGTGTTTTTCTCAATGTAGTCATTTGTGTTTTAAATCTCAGAAAATTCTTAATAGTCTCTTGTCGTAGAATGATGTAACCCATCTTGCAACCTTTTAGGTAAAAAAGGACAGTTTAAAGAAAATAGTGGCTTGAAACATGTTCATATTAACTATTCAAAATTAAAGTCCATAATAATTATTTACCCTTAGCATTTTATAATTGATTAGATACCCTTTTTCAAAATTTTCAAACATCGTTCTTTCCTTCAAAATCTTAAACATGCACTTTTTTAAACAAAATGTTGCCTCTGCACATGTAAACACACTCCCTCCAATTATTAAGAAGTGAATGAAGGTATACTATTTTTCTTTGGATAGATGGAACTCAGGATATTTGAGCTGTCGAGAGATGAATAAATCAATTTTTTAGAAACTTTTCAGCTAAAAGGACATTCAGTATTAAGCACACATTCATTCATTTGTCTAATTCAAACTGTACAACTCAAACTTATTTAATTCAAACGATCTAAACTAAACTAAAAAAAAAAAAAAAACACCGTTGTTTCCGACTTCAAACCTATTCAAGAATCTCGGCGTCAGGGTTGAGATTGGTAAACAAACTGATCGTTGCCAACGGGGAGAAAGAAATAAACGTCCTTTTGCACCATTCATAAGCGTTTTATATAATATAGATCTTAATGCCATATCTTTCCTCTGTAACAATATTTCATGGAGGATAACTGATAAACTGATAATGACAAAAAATCGAAAAATGGTGATGTTTCAGATGGCTGAAGAATGTGTTTTGAGACTTCAAAAGTCTTTAACTCAGCTTGTAGAAAAAAAGTGGAAAAATGTCTTGAATTAATGTGGGGGAATATTTAACAGCGGATGAAGATCTTATGGTTTTTGAAGGAGTTATTGAAGAAGATAACCCATTTTGTCTTTGATTTCTGACAGAAATGATGATGAAGAGGATGATACAGATGCATCACAATCTTTATTGACTTCAATTGGAATGGGGAGAAGGGGGGACCCTGTCAGGGAAAATTTTTGTACTCTGTTCATGCAACAGGGTATTCAACTAATAGATAAATAAAGATCTGGCGAAAATTTCATACCAATTTCATTACACTTCCGCCCCCGTACAGCAAGTCGGGGAGACCGTGCCCACCCCTTCAGGTAGACACTAGCGCTACACTCCTATCTTCAATCAGTTCAGTCTCTACTGGCAAATTTTGAATCCTTTCATCCACAAATGATGATCATTTTCGTGTATTAGACTCTAAGCAAACCTTGTTAGTTGACTTAACAGTTTAAAAAATCAACAGGCAAATAAAAATATTCAATTTTTTCGATAAATAAGTTTCTCAGGAATGTGAAATATTTTTGTATGCTTTATCAAACATCACTCTGTTGATGCTTTTTTTTGCAAAATGTATATTGTTGTATTGTGTCCACATTAAAGCAACCAAAATTTAACTTTTTTACATCATAATTATACCGCCCCTCGATATAGCAATGCATCCCTCTATAACAATATCTTTATTTGGTCCCCAAAGTATTGTTGTAACGAGGTATTACTGTACTGTAATATACTGCTTGCTATAGATAATAACTCATGTTTCTATTAGTATTTTGTGGTGATCTTATCACTGCACAGAAGTATTATGCAGAACAAATGACCAATTTTTAATATGTTTTTGGAAACATTATTGAGTTTCATTAGCAGTTGTCCAGTTAGTGGTTTTGGACCTTAGGAATTAAAAATTTAAAAAAAAACTTAGTTTTACAGGGGTTTTTTTGTCGTTGTATTTAAAAATATCTTACAAACAGGTAATATATAAAATATGTATCAAACATAACTTTTATACTATATTTTAAAAATATAATGTATTATTATTTGATATAATTAATTTGTGTCTTTATTATGTTTAATTTCTGATTCTATATTGAAATTTTTTTCTGTCTTTTTAAAGGGTAAATGTGTGAAAACTTTGAAAGGGCATACTAATTATGTATTTTGCACGAATTTTAATCCTCAGTCTAATTTGGTTGTCTCTGGATCGGTGAGTATTAATAATGGTCGCTATTTATAAAATATCTCTTTTAAATTGTTTTTAAAATATTTAATATTTCTTTACGAAAATTATTTACATATGTCTAATTTAAATAATAGATTATTTTTTGAATATCTATTCAGCATATATATATATATATATTAAATATTTGTATTAACATCTGAAGGAATTTGTTTAAATAACATAACTTTTGAATAATATATTTATTATTACTTTTAAAACTTTCTCTTTGTTGTGATATGCACTCTCATTCACAGTAGGAACCAGGAATGTAATCTGTGTGTTAGGTAAATTCAGTTATTAAGCTTTTTCAAAATATATTTTATCATCACCTTTTCAGCTCGTATTTTTAAAAAAATTCTAATTTAACATTCCTTTCTGATATTAAATATTTCATATATTCCTCTTATTAATATTAAATATATTTCAGAAAAGAGGTGTGATTGTATATTTCTTATTCCATTTATTTATAAAATGTTTATGATTTGCAAGCTAATCTGAATACTCTAGCAGTAAAGTTAAGTGTCCTAATTTTTACATCCTAGATTCACTACAGCTAATTGTTAGAAAGCCAAGAAGTTTTACTAGTGGAAAGTATAAGCTGTCCTAAATTTTACAGTAAATAATTGCACATTTGCAAATACTGACAAGAGTGACATATATATATATATATTTGCATTATATTTTTAGAAGTTAGTTTAGTCTTTTGCGTAGATATTTATAAATTTTGATACTGTTTTATTGTCTTAATAAATTTTAACATGTACTTGTAATATTTGGCATCTTTGGTGTTTCTGATCCTGATTTTTCTTTTAAACATGCAAGAATTCCATAAATTTATTTTTTAAATTAATTTTAAGTGTCCATATTTATTTTTTGAGCATTGAAAGAACTGTTTACTGAATTAAAACAGAAACAATTATTTAATCACAAATGGTATTGATTTTAACATATAATTAATTTATACTAAAGTGTTTGGTCCTTTTATATTCATGCTAGCTTATGTACCCGGCGTTGCTCGGGGTAGAAATATTTCCAAGTCTAAATACTTATAACACTTTAAACTTAATTAAACGGTTTTTCACTGTAACGTCTTTCGTTGATTTTCTTTTCCCCTCTTCTGTATCTCTGACCCCTTAACCAGCATCTAAACTAACCTCTTCTTTTTGTTTCTGTACTTTGAACCACTTCACACGATTCTTACTCCCCGGTCGGTACACCACTGCAAACCAATAAGGATCATTAAAAAATTTATGAAATTTTAACGAAACATCATGTAGAAACTAAAATTGTTTGAGTGCATATTAAAAGCTACGAAATTACTGCGGAAGTAAGAAGTTTACCTTGACCAAAAAAAAGCAATATTTTCTTATCTTTAACAGTGGTAAAAACACGTGAATAAAGGATCTGATGAAACAATAAATTAGTTTGAATTTTATTTTGTAACAATAAAAGCATTGTTGTAATATGAGTTTAAAATAAATTTTGAAACATTACATTACAGTTAGAGAAAAACTGTACAATAATTAACTTGGTATCATTAAAAAGATAATTTTTTGCTCTTGAAGGTGGTGTAAAAATAATTTTTGTACCCTAAGTATTTCAGAAGTTATTGGCGAAAAATGTCTAAAAATAGCTTAATTTTTGTCATTTAATGACATAAATAAAAATCTAATTCGAATTTTAAAGTAATATCTACGGCTTTGGCTCCCTCTTGTGCTAATTCATCACTGTGCCCAATTTGGTCATTGTAAGTCCAATGGTGTGGGCGTACATAAAGAACCAAAAAACGAACAAACACAGACACATACTTTCCTCTTTTATATATATAGATAATGTAGTATGTTATTTTAATATTTAGTTTGATGAAAGTGTTCGCATATGGGATGTAAAGACTGGTAAATGCTTGAAGACCCTTCCAGCCCACTCGGATCCTGTTTCAGCTGTAAGTTTATAAGGCATTCAAAAGAAAAACATCGAGTTTCATTATTGCTTACATATGCATGTTTTACTATCTAATTTTTGTCTATATCATGCAAATAATTTTTTAGTTTATTATGCACTGTTTAGTATCAATTTATTTTTAGGAGAATGTTGAATTTCTTCCTAACTTTCCAATTTTATTTCTTGTTCTGAAAAATCTATAGTAATATCAGGGCCGGACGAACATTCCATTAGTCCGTGCCCCGACACGGAGTAAAAAAAATCTAGGGGTTCGAAATTGCCAAAACAAAATGCGAAAAAAATCAACTGTGTTTCTGAATTAATTAGAAAATTTTCTGAAAAAAATTCTAAAAAACAATTTAATTTTATGTACTAATGACCAAAAAACTTTCAAGGAACTACTCCAGTAATCTATACATATAAATGGCAATGTTTGTGTATGTGTGCGGTACAGCGCAGAGACATCTGCATCAAGTTCGTCTGCAGAAAAGGTAAATTGATTATGAAAATCATGATGAGCCCATAATTTATGAACAAGAAAAATTAAAAATTGAATTCTTTTACCACCTGGTTGATGCTGCAATCCTTAGAACAAAGATTTTCTCAGCTGCAACATCACAACAGTTACTTCTGTTTTTTATATCATATATATGAACTAAAAGATGCTAGTTCTTCTGTAATTTTGGCCAATTACAAAGATTTGGAACCCTTTTTTAACAGATGGAGAATAATCGGAT
Source organism: Araneus ventricosus (assembly GCA_013235015.1). Taxonomy (NCBI): domain Eukaryota; kingdom Metazoa; phylum Arthropoda; class Arachnida; order Araneae; family Araneidae; genus Araneus; species Araneus ventricosus. The sequence goes on along the minus strand of BGPR01000816.1, from coordinate 300,566 downwards.
ATAAACAGCCTGGAACTTTGTGATGAAATATCAGTGGTGTGTTCTCTATTGGAAAAAAGATTTACTACCTTTGGAAGTTTTGAAATTGATAAACAAAAATGTATTTTTCTCGAAACTTGAGCATTGCTCTAAGAATTTTACTAACTCTTCCAATAAGTGTTGCATCTGGGGATGCAGTTTTTCCAAACTAAAAGCAAATCAAGAACTATTTGCATACAACAGCATCTCAAACAAGATTTTCTGACTTTGCTATGTTAGAGGATTCTCTGAACTAAAAGTTTGTAAGAAAAAAAATCGCCTGAATTATACTCCTGTGAACTATTTTTTTAAATGAAGTTATTTTAAGTGAAAAGTTATAAGTATTTGTGTCAGTTACGGAGTTACACTGTTATTTTTTGTAAGTTAGCTAAAAAATGTAAAAAAGACCATAAAACTTTTTTTTTTAGTTCCATAGGGGCGCAATTTTTTACTTTTGCACGGAGCGGTTGAAAGGCTAAATCCGACCCTGGTAATATAGAAAATTAATAATGTCTGAATTAAGAAATCACCAAAATGATTTTTTTTACTCTGTGAAAAGTGATGTTTGAGTACTAAACTGATTGAAGGAAATATTTGCAGTATTTTTTGCAGTTTGTTTTAATGTGGATACTGCACTTCTAATTGCACCATGTTTATTTAAAAGGAAAATATTTTTTAAATAAACTCTCTGAATCAAAATTGTTCTCTCTATATTTGTTGAAATCTTTTTCAATGAATAGCAGGCAACAGAGAATTGTTTCTTTCAATGTGTCTTATTAGAGAGCAAAGAAAGTGATAGTTTCCTCTTTACTTTTGATTATTTTAAGGCTAGACTTCTTAAGTGTCGAGTAAATACACTACTGAAATGCTTATATGCAATTTTCCTTTGGCAGATGATAATTTTGGATTTCCATTTCAGTCAAGATTGCAATGTCCGTGTAGCAGAGTCATTGGGACAGGAGGATCATGGCTTTGAGACTCATTTCCAAGGCAGATGATACTATGGACTTGTGCGCTTTAAATTCATAGATGGTGATATGCCCTTCAATTGGTGTGGAAGTTTGTAGAGAGTGGTGCTGGCTATGTCCTTTTTGTCATCTGACCTTGACCTCAAAACTATGAGGTCCATCCAAAATAGCCCTTATGTAGCTTCAAAATGGGATGTTATTATAACTAACCTTAAAAAAAAATGCAGTTTGTTTTCGCTTCAATATGATAGTTTCATATAAAATTTTTCAAAAAATATAAGTTTCATAATTAGTGTTTGGTTATGCAGTTGATATAGTGATTTCATTAAATTAATGAATTCCTAAGTCTGCATTTTTCAGTGTATTTGCATTCTTTTAATTTACTTCTTTCTTTGCTTCCTTGTAGGTGCATTTTAATAGAGATGGTTCTTTAATAGTGTCTTGCAGTTATGATGGATTATGGTAAAATTTTTGTTTGATTTTTAGCTTTTTTTTACTTAAAGTAATTGATTGAAACCTTTCAGTTTTATGTGGGCATATGCGGGGGACAATTTTCGTTCTAATGAAGTTAGTTTTGAATTTCTAACATTATTTGCTGAATTTTGAGAAATTTTTAAAAATAGTTGGTTAACCCTAAAAAACTTTGTTTGGAATTTCAATTTCTTGCATCTGCCGTTCTAATTTTGTTATCAATTTGAAATTTGTTGAAGTAATAAATATAACGTTTCTTCATGATTTAACAGTTGGTTGAATTTTAATTAATTTTTTTCTGAAATGTTAGAAATTTTCATTTCAAAATTCCCGTCATGATTCTTCGTAATCAAGGTCGCATGACGTATTTTCCCGACATGCATTTTGTTGAAACCACATGACGTCATAATCCCTTTGCTTCGCATCGACAGATCATTCTTTTAATTTGTTTGTTATTATACTTTTGGATAGTCAAGCATATGTCTGATATCTTTAGTTACAGAAGACTGGAAAAAATGAAATATATATATATATATATGACTTCCTATTTACATAATGTGATTTCAAAGTTTAAACCTGAAGTGGAAGATTTAATCTCTGTCTCTCTTTTTTTCTTCTTCTTTTCCTTCTTCTCTGACTCTTTTTGGATATATTTAAATAGCATAGAAATTATATTTATCTTTCGAGGTATATTGTTCCATTTGAAATCATTTAAAATTTCATTTGGTTTTCATTCTTTAACATTTTACCTGGTTTACAGGAATCAATCTTTAAAATCCTAAAATTTTTTTTCTCCAAAATATCGGTTTATTTGGTACTCTGTACTGTTTTCCTACAGTTCAAATGTCATTATCGCGAAGAAAAATAAGCAGGCAAATCAATAATTTGTATCTTTTGTTTTGATTTTGTTTTCAAAACTTTTTCGTGTCATTGTGGGCAATTTTTTTGTTGTTGTTGAAGTCCTGATTCCATGGGCAATGCCATGCACGTACTACTAGTTGTGAATAAAGATTCTCCCTAGTGTTCATGGATGCCCTGTATATGCTTTATGAATATCTATCTATATATAAAATTGGATCCTTTTTTATATCTATAAATTTGTGCAGATAATAATGGCAAAAAGTACTTGAGAGGTTTGCATGTAATTTTACTAGATTCTGCAAAATGTTTGAAAAGTTTTTAAACGACAAGGACTAATCTGACGAGAGAGGACTTGAAGCACTCATTATTTAAAAACTCAGTTTTTTTTCATAACTTCTGTTAACATTTCGCTTTTCCTTCAACAGTGATTTAATGTTTTAGGTTATTATTCAGTGCTGAAGTGTTGCTAAGGGAAAACTAATAGGGGAAAAAGAAAGACTCATTACACTTCCAAGATCACAAATACCATCTTTATGTAGTATTTCTTATATATTTGTAGAATAAATGCAGTGCAAGTTTTGCAAGTCCTTAATATTCAGTATTCCTTAAAAAAAATCCCATAGTTTTTTCTTTTGATTTTATTTTCTAATGAATTTTTACATATGAAAAGGTTCACAGTCAGTTTAATTTTAAATACTGTATTTCAGTTGTACCATTTTGCTTGAATTTTTAATTTTTTTCTTCTTTTCCAAAATATGCAACAAAAGAGATGTCATTTATCAGTAGTGAATTTTGATCTTGAATGTTATCGGAAAAAAATAAAAGTTTTTGAGCTAGCATATGCCAATATTTTCTCAATCTATTACTATTGATTTTGTTTTTGTATTCATTATATTCTTTCATGTGCTGTTATATATATATATCTTTTCCTCCTCCTCAATAAAGTTCTTTCTTTTACAAATTTACTATGACTTTTTTCTCATTTAGGAAGAGTATTTTTTTCAGTATTTATAAGTCTTTTAATTATAAAAGGACATAAATAGTTTAAGAATGACAAAATAATTTTGAAATCCTACTTGTTTTCTTAAAATTATTTTTCTATCCTTTAGTCGAATATGGGATACAGCATCTGGACAGTGTTTAAAAACTTTGATTGGTAAGTTTTATTTATATTCTTAATCTTTTTTTAAATCACTGTATTAGAAATAAAGTATTGAAAATTTATAGAAGAGTTATTAGATTGTTGTTTTTATATCATGTTACATAATCAAGATTTTATAATTTTTTTTTCTTTTTCTGGAAATGAAAATTATTTTGTGAATGAAATATAAGTTATTGAGCCTTTTTGAGTCGTCAGTGTTTTGAATTTTGATTACAATGTCATTTTTAATATTCTTAATGAAGATAGCTTCAATGCAACTTATTATTTTCATAAAATTATTTTTAATGATAAATAATGTGTTTATCTATTTATTTATTTTTTGAAGTAAAATTATGCAGATTGTAAAATGAGTTGTAGTAATATATTTGAATAAATCATTTGCAACAAATATATTTAAGTTAATTTTTAAATTTTAATAATTTTGTAGATGATGACAATCCTCCTGTATCGTTTGTAAAATTTTCACCAAATGGGAAGTACATTTTGGCTGCTACCTTAGATAAGTGAGTCCATTTTTGAAGATATTGATTCAAGTTATAATCCTTCAATAAAATAGTTAACATAATATTAACTATTTTATAGAAGGTCTGGAAAAGTAGAAATGCCCTTCTTGAAAAATCTTGACGAGTTGCATTTTGTATTATAAAAAAGTTAAATGATTTAAAAGAGAAATAGTAAATTGGGATGAAGTGTAATTTTATGATGAAAATAGTAATATTAAAGAGACATGGAGCACTTGAGATTATTTTATGACCAAGAAATTTTTTAAAAAGAACAAAGAATTAAAAACATTTAACACTGTCAATTCAAATCAACTGCACATATCCTTTCTTGTTATTACAATATAAAACTTTTACTTGTTTTGTAAATTTCATGAAAATGTGTCTCATTTTTAAAAGATAGTTGATAATTACTCTGAATCTTATGTGTAAATGTTAAGGAAAATTTAAGGAGCTGGGAATTTTTATTGTGTGAAATTGTTATTATATTTGAATGTGGTTATAGAGGAAACAATTCCAATTATTATTGTTCTTGGATAGAATTATGCAATAAGGACCCAACTTCAAAACAACATTGTGAAATATAGCAATTTTCACTGCAAAATAGATAAAAATTTTGATGCTGTATTTCCCTAAAATTAATTATTGCATTTTAGGTAAAGTAGAACCTCAAGATTCCAAATCCCAACTATCTGAAATTAAAAAAAAAGAAATTCTGAAACTTTTTCATTAAAAAATGATGGAAAATAATAATTAGGAATCAGAAACAAAGCTAATGTTTATACCTAAGCTAAAAGAAGCATTTGAATTGGTGTTTAAGAATGGTTACAGCACCTTGATTGTCAGAAACAAAATCGGTTATCTTCTTTTGATGTAAGGAACTAAACCTGCTTGACGATGCAAATCCCAGCTAGCTCTTACCGTAATCTTTCACAGATTACCCAAAGTCAATACTCTACTGCATTTGGTATATCGAGTATTTTTACCGAATTTTCCAGATAATCCAAATTTCTCAGAATCTGAACAGAGGTCAACCCCAATTAGTTTGGATTCCCGAGGTTCTACTATAGTTAGTCGTGTAGCAGATTGTAAATACGTAGGCAAAATGTTTGATAGTTATCCCCCAGAAAATGGTAGTTTATTTCTAATTACATAACTTTCCATTTAATATTTTGTATTTTATTATCAGTATTTCTTTATTAATATAACATTATAAATATTCAGAGCTATCCATTTACATTTGCCTATCTTACAAAAAAAAACACGGAAATAAAAGGTTAATAAATGTTACTTTTGAAACAATCTGTGAAATATTTAATTATTTTATAATCCATGAAGTATTTATTTATTTTATGAAAGTAATTCCTTTTATTGGTTGTATTAAACACTCTTGTATTTCTTATTTTCATTTTCTTTCAGTACTCTGAAATTGTGGGATTATAGTAAAGGAAAGGTACAGCCTCTTCTATAAAATAATACTTCCTCTTATGTTTTCTATTATACTTTGTTATAAAATGTTAATTTTTTTGCTGCAATGGATATTATATTTAGTATTAGTAGAGATATTATATTTAGTATGAAGGAATAAAAATTATACTGTTGTGTTAAATATTTATTAACTATTTTGGACAATATCTATTTTGTTATATGTATTGACATATAATAGTGTCTGTAGTTCTCATTATATTCCAGATTTCTGTATTGTTAACTGCAGATCATCAGTATTTTTAAAGGATTTAAAAGGAGGGAGGGCATTTCTTTAAATTGAAGGATTAATTCAATTAATTCTAATTTGTTTTACAAAATATAGATATACTGTTAATTTCCTCTTCTAAATTGTATTAAAAGCGAAATTTTAAGTAGTTTTGCAATATTATAAAATTTTTTGTATGTTTTCCCCTTTGAGTACAATGTTGTAAAATACAGTGGTGAAAAAAAAAAAAAGAAAAACGAACCACCCAGCATTATTCTGCCATCGTTCATCCGGAATTAAAACAAAAGGCACCAAATTTTAGGAAATAATGTCTACTAAGCGATTTTATATCTAAAAATTTCATAAGAGGTCGTCTACATATTTAGAATTGCACTAACTTTAAAATTTCCAATGGCAACACCCATTTTTGATGACATAAATAAATTCCTCATCACAAAATACTCCAAATGTCAATTTCGGTTAATTGACCATTAAAAAATTGGAATAATAGACATTTTGTGTTCGCAATATGAAGGGGGCTGTCTCCATATTTAAATAGTGAAGCTGGCTGCTTGTATTTAAATGTCAATGGTAGAATGTTAACTTATTTCGCTCTTTAAATGTCATTTTAAAAATTATAATATATTTTTTACAGTCGATAAATACTAGATACATTACAAAATTCTGCAAAAGTGAAATTTTCTCCAAAAAATATAATTTTAATCTATATGTATATTACATTACTAAGTGAAAGAAACATGTTACCTTTTTTAAATATATGGATGCCCTACTAAGTGCATCATTTTACAGAAAAAATAGAAAATTTAATGTAACTTAAAAATTACTTTTTCGAATAAGCTGGAATTTTGCATAGGCTTATTAACTAGTCTTCTGTATCGATTACTGTTAAAATTTCGGGGGTGTTGCCACTCAAAAATTTTTAAGCATCAAATTTAATAAAATATTTCATGTGTTCAAAATTATTTTAAAATCAAAAGTATAGGTGCAGAATGTGTATACTACTTCATACTATTACATCGAAAAATTTCTAGGTCAATAACTATATTATATCTCAAGATATCAACAAAAATTTAAAATTTTACTTTAACATTAGAGTCCCAAAATTTTATTTGCTTATAATTTCGAAACAAAGTTAGAATAATAAAATCTGGTATCCGAGCGCAACTTTTGATGCAGTTTTGAAATCCACTGAAAAAATTTGTTTTTGCATTGAAAATTTTGAAGTTAGTGCAATTATATGTAGATGTTTTCTTATGGCATTTTTAGATATGGAATCGTTTAGTAGACGTTAATTTCTGAAATATGGTACCTTTTGTTTTAATTTCCAATAAACGACGGCAGAATAATGCTGGGTGGATCTTTTTTTTTCCCCGCAACTGTACAAACCTATAGCTATGAATAGATTTTTTTTCTCTCTCTTCAGATTTTTCAACATGGAAATATTTTTGAATAAGAACTATAGTTGCTTGAACTTTATAATTATGCAAATTTTTTTATGATCTAAAAACTGGTATTTGAATACAGTGGCAGCTCGCCAGCTCGGAAACAAGCAGTGCTGCAAAAGTTAGAGACCCAAGTTGTAGGAAATTTTGTGCTGATTATTTTGGTATATAATGATGATATTCTAAAAATTGATAGTTTTTGAGTTATAAGCAAAAAACTGGGAAAAATGTTTTTCATGTTTTTTGGCTATAACTAAAATTCCAATAAAAATTCTTTGTGACAAACCTCAAATTCATAATCAGCACCCCCAAAAACATGAAGGAGCAAACAATTACAACTCCTCTAGAATTTGATTTAAAAATAACTACTTAATGACTGGACTACTGAGAAAAAGCTAAAAAAGCCAAATGAGGAAGTTGCGCCAATCGAGAGCTGTGGAAAATGCAGCTCAAGGACATCTAATTTCAATGGGAAAAAGGATTGCTTTTTTCGCCTGAGTGAGTTCTCTGCGTTGCTCAATGAGCGAATTTAGGTCCTTAGGAGGGGCAAAACTATCTGCAGCTCTGGTCTGTCTCTCTCTTAATTCTTGATTGGCTTTCCTTTTACGATTTTTATTACTTTTTATTTTTGCCATTTTCGTTGATCATTGGACTCTCAAAGTAGAAAATAAGCCAATCAGAATAAAAACAAAAATACAAGCTTTTAAAATAATTTCAGGGGGGACTGCAATAATGGACTAGCTACCACTGTTTGAATATCAATTTTGGAAGTCAATAATCTGGAAGCAAGAAACTTAAAGAAAAATATTTTTCATGAAATATTCTGTTTTGTAGAATATTTTTTGTGAACTGTATTTTCTAAAATTCATGAAAATTGTTTTATTTTTTGCCTATTATTAAAACTATAAAATTGGCTTTGCATATGCAAAATAAGTTTAATTTTTAGAATTTAAAATGTTTGTATTTGGTGGTTTTTAAAAAATGTATCAAAATATTTTAAACTTTTACTGTTTACTCTTGTTTTTTAATGCTTAAACATTATTCTTTTTTAGTGTTTAAAAACATATACTGGACATAAAAATGAAAAATACTGTATTTTTGCTAACTTCTCTGTCACTGGTGGCAAAGTAAGTTCATTTTGTTATATGATTTTTATTTCTGTTTGTGCTTTTTTATTACAATTTTTATTCCCTGGTAGTGTTTTAAATTTGATGTAGGGTATTGGAGAATGGCACTTAGGTGCTATTCTTATTTCTGAATATAATTAAACAAAATACTAGTAGTATTTTGGAGTAGTAGTGAAGATGATAATTGTTTTCATAAAAGAACTTTTAGAAGCTAGTTATGGTTTATTAACCTGAATGTTGAGATGATGTTTTTGCATTGATGCTATTTTCCTTGGTTAATATTTCAAGATTTAGTATTGCTTTCAATGTCTTAATTTACATTGAAATAAAATATCCAAATTGTATAATGAATAATATAATATAAATAATTATAATTTTCTCAAAAGAATTTTGAATTGGAAAATCAGAATGCTTAATTGAAGATTGGGATATACAACTTCCATAATTATAGGATGGCAGAATTGGCTAGGTGCCAGATCTTAGTGTGTGTGTGTTTGGGGGGGGGGCAACTTGAGGTGTTGCAATTACATAGGCATGTAGACACTGCTACTGCCCTAACCTTGAAGAGAAAAAAAATTTCTAAGCCCCCCACCCCCCTTAACATTTGGTGCGGGCCCCATTTTTTCTAGTCATGCCATTAGATATACTTATAAAAATACATCAGGTTTTAATGTTATATCGTTAATTAAATAAGGCACTTTGTAAATTTTACTGGTTAATTTTTTAGTTTGTCTTACTAGGGGGTTGAGTCTTGTAGATATCAGTTTGTCAGAATTCCTGGATAACTACATATGTGTTTCTTTTTTTTTTTTTATTTAAATTAGCAAATCTTTAACTTTGCAAATTAAATGGGTGCCAAACTAATCAGAGGAAAACATTATATAAACTTAGGATGAAAGAATTTTCTTTAGGTATTATGAAGTCAAATCATGTTTTCTAAAGTGGCTTAATTATGATGTATCTTCAGTTTTTATAATTGAAAAGACTTATAGCTTTTAAAGGCACAAGAAAAAATTAAATATTGGGAGCATATTTGATGATTTCTTGTATATTTTGAAGCTCTCGGTAAATGCTTGTTTTAAAATTAATACATAAATGTTTAAACAGAAATCGGTATTGGCTGGAATCAATACTCCAAAGTGATAGTTCCAGTTTTTTTTGTATTTTTGATTTGTACATTTCCCCCCCATTTCAGTGGATTGTTTCTGGTTCAGAAGATCACATGGTTTACATATGGAATCTCCAGACAAAAGAAATTGTGCAGAAGTTAGAAGGACACACAGGTAAATATCTCTATCTTAAAACATTTGCACTCAACAATTTGTTGCTAAAACTTTCAAATAAAATATGATTTCAATGATAATTACTTTCTATTTATCACAAAACAAGAATTCTCAATATCCGATGTGAATGTGTTAAGCAATGTTTCAAGTCCACATAAGTGTCATATATTTGAAATGAATCATTAGTCTTGATCATATTTGGAATTCTGTGTAAAGAATAATTTTCACAATTCTCAGGAAATACAATCAAACCCTGGTATAATGAACCCAGGATATAATAAACCCTCGGTTATTATGAACTTTTCAAATGGTCCCAACTGAACTCTTATGTCACTAATGCATTTTTAAATGCTTGTAATGAACTCCAAAAGCAGCAATATAGTGAGCCAAAATTTCCACTTTTCCTTTCTACCAACTCGGTCTTTTAGAATCATCTGTGGAGAATGAGAGGAGCAGATGATTTATCTACCAGCTGGGCCATACTTAATTAGCTTACCTGTCACTCGGTATCACTACCTTAAGGGAAAACTGTAATTAACAGCTGCCACCCAGTGTGACTTGGTCAACAAAGGAATGGCTCAATCTCCTTCCTTTGTACTCTAGAGGGGAATGCACATGTGTTTCCCTTGTGTCTGACAAAACTTCTAAGAGATGAGGTTCATATTTACAACACTTTCTTTACTTCCATTTTCTGAATATCATTTGAGTTGTTGATATTGCTTAGATTTAAAATGGATAGTGTTAGTAAACGGAAAGCTTTTTCCATTGAGAGGATTAAGTGAAAATTATTAAGAGGATAGAAAATGGTGCCAATTTGCTGTTTGCAGAGAATGTTCTCTTTCTAAATCTATAGTTGGGACCATTTGGAAAAATTGTAACGTGGTAATCTCGGCCTATGAGATAAATCTGAATACTACCAAGAAGTTGCAAAATGTAAGTACTTTTATTTTCACTATTTTTAATTTAAAAAAAAAAATAATTTATTAATGGCGTATAAATAATTGCAATTCAGTGTAATTAATTTGTTCAACACAAATATGTGTTTAAGGATTATAGCAAATTGTGTAGCAATATTTGAAAAATTGGATGTAGTGAACTTCTAGATCAGTCCATTGAGGGTTTGTTATCACAGGGTTCAACTGTATATTAAATCTTTTCATGTTTTAAAAAAGAATTAACTCTTTCAACTTTTCTGTTTAACTTTGTTTGACAATTTACTTATATATTATTGTGGTTCTTAATCTGAAATCTGCATACCCTTGATGGAACGTAATAACCCCTCAATTTTCTCATCTCCTTGAATGAGATGGGAAAGTTGTGTCAAAAAATAAATAAATGAATCCATTTATCATCATACATTATGTTATGTATATTAAATGTAGTATCACTTTTTAGAATTTTCTTTTATAAGTTACCTTTACTGACAAAATTAAAAGGGAAAAATATTTTATTTCATTATCATTGTTTTTTTATTTCATTTAACTACTAGCCGCCTTCGGCGACCAGCTTGTTTGCTGGGTATATGATGTCATTTGAATCTTGCATCATTTTATATTCGTAGTTCCTTTAACGATGTAATTTTAAACTTCAGATTGTGGTAGATATTTAGCCCATGTTTTTTTAGTGACATGTGTTATGTTCATTGTCTACATAAATGTCTCTAATGGAGTCCCCAAACAACTGGCTATGTCATGCAACATCTAACTGCACATTGTCGGCATCAACTTCACTTTCTTATTCATCTTGCAAAATATGCATTCGATTTCAACATTAAAAGGGCACAGTACATTCTATGGCCAACGACATGTTAGCTGGATTAAAACATGCTGAAAAAAGAATGAAAACATAACCATAATCATTCAGCTTACTAGATATATTTCTCAGTATGCGCAATATCTCAGAGCTTGGTTTGCAGATTCCAAAAAAATTTTATGAAATAAAATATGATAGTAAAATGTATTAAGATATTACCTCAACTTTCAGCAATGAAAGAGAAATACATAATTAAATATTTGTTTTAAACAATCAAAATGGTTTGAATTGTTGCAACAATGAAAAGTATTGTTGTAAATTATGCCAAAAAATATATTAAAAAAAATTATTAAAATTATAGAAAAATTGTTTGGCAACTTAATAGATATTATTGAAAAGGTAATTTTTTGCTCTTTGAGATGGTGTGAAAATAATTTTTGTCCTGTAATATATTCCCAAGTTATTAAGGAAAAACACCGAAATTTGGCTTAATTTTTAATTAATTAAAATTTCAAAAAAAAGGGCTCTGAGGTGCACATTCCACCCTCCAAAGTATGTTTGTACCAAATTCTGTAATTCCTGGTCCAGCGGTCTGCCCTGTAGAGGACCAACACACACACACACACATTGTATTCTCCTTTATTATTAGTAGAGATTAAGGTGGTATGATGAATGATAAAAAATTTCATTGTTTTTAAAAAATTTATTAAGTAAGGGAAATACCAACTGAAATGATATAGAAAAATTGTGATTAGTTGCCATAAATGTTTTGCTTTATAGTAATCATAGCAAAAAACAATAACAAAAAGCAGTGAAAAGTATATTTTCCATAGACTAAAGAAAGATGCTTTTGAATAATCTTCACATTAGATTACAAATTTGTATAAAAGTTTGTATTTTTGTTTCAGACGTTGTTTTATGCACTGCTTGTCACCCTACTGAAAATATCATTGCATCAGCTGCTCTAGAAAATGACAAAACCATAAAGATCTGGAAAAGTGATACATAAAAATACTTTCTTGACTATGATCTTTCACACATTTGTAAAAAGTCAGTCATCTTATGCCAATCTTTGTACTTCAGATTTGTTCCATTAAAAGCATCTTTATTGTAACTCATTTTTTTTAAATATTTTGTTCTTTTGTATATTAGACTGAACTTTTTAAGTAAATGTTTGTGCATTTGTGAGAATGATTATGTATTATTATAAAAGTGGGAGGGATTTCCATAATGTTGGTTTACAATCAATAAATGTTCCACTGCTCATAAAAAAAATTATCATAATCGGAGGAATATATAAACTTAAACTATTCATTTTCTTCAATCTATGTAAAGAACTTTTAAGCAGAGCCTGGAAAAAAAGGAATTAATTCATGACCTGCTTTAAATAGAAAATGAGATTTTTCTGTAAACATTTTATTTGTGGTTTTATATCTTTTTTTCTTAGTTGCATTTAATAAAGTTTAGAAAAAACTGAAGTCTTTTTTTTGTGGAAATAGAGTGGTTGCATGTCAATGAGAGAATTTTTCAGGCTATGTTTATTTATTAAAAAAATCTCTTGTTTATAAGATTAAAGATAAGCAATCCTTTTCAGTTTCATTGATGGTTTGGAGTATCTTTGAAGTTTTCAGTTTTTGATAATTATCCAAAATTTCTATATAGGCGTTTTGAGGAAGAAAAAAAAAAAAAAAGACATTACACCTTATGTAGGCAAAAACACAATGTATATGTAAAATAAAGCTGTTATTTTCAATATTGGTAGTAATTTTTTTTTACTGTTTCTGTACACATAATATTAGGAAGTGTTACAATTATTCAATGATTCTGAAAAGTAATGAACTTGCATATTATGCTATTTCCCATACATTTTTACTCAGTAAAATTTTGGATTTCATTATTAATTTATTGTGTTTCTGGAAAATTGGTTTACTTATGTTTTAACTTTTAGATTATGATTGCAAAAATCACCAAGATGCCTCTTGAAATTTGTTTTATGGTGGGAAAACAGGAAAGGGCTTTTCTACTTTTCAAGGCATGTAGTTTTTCCTCTGGTTAAATTACTTATTCTTATCTTTCCTCATTAACAATCCATCTGACCATCAAACTAGTGGTCATACAATAGGCTAGATTAGTAAAGCCTACTGGGTGATTGGAGTACCCCTTGGATTAGGTCTGAACTGGGAGGAAATTGTAATTAGCTACTGATTCAATAGTTTATACTATACTAGTCTTGTATGCAATAGAAAAAAAAATCTATTATACTCATAAACGAACAACACAAAATCGTATGTTGATTTTATTTTTCCATAGTAATTAACATAGATGTATAGCATAGTTTAGCTACTCATGCCAAGTAATTTTTTCGTCGAAGCAAAAAAACAAACAAACCTTTCAATTTGTCAAAAGATTTTACATTTCAAGGGCATACCTGTTTAACATTGGTTATGGAAGAGAATCAAGCTCCAGATTGTTAGCTCAAATAATAGGATAAAATGAAATAACTCTTAGATTTGCTCTTATTAATTTAATGTTGCCAGAAACATTGCTTTACAACATCCTTCATATGTGACCTTTTTATTTATTATTATAAACAGCTTTTAAAGGAATCGTCTAACCATAAAATACTATTCAAAATGTTTATACATTTAATCTAAAGGAAAAAAGTCATTTCATTTTATTCCCTTACTTTTTAGACTAAGGTTAAATAATTCACAATAAGCCCTTTATGAACTTTATAAAGAATTAAATATTACACACCTTGTTTGGTACCTCCTGTTAGCTATATTGTTATATAATTATAAAAAGCACCATTACATATACAAAATTTAGTCTGACAGGTTAAAGGAACGCAAAATTGTGAAGGATATTTCCCACTGAATTTGTGATGTAAGGTTGTCTAAAGGTATTCTGACACACCATAAATATTTACATCCCTAAATTATTAAAATCAATGGTCTATTGGGATAAATTATGAATTGCCGTTTTTTCCCCCAGTTCCAGTAAGAAAATAAACAGGCTATAATATTAACAATTTATTGAATTGCAACAAAAGTAATAAACATAGTATCATTTAAAGTCCAGCTTCATTGTATTCTATCCGATTTATGATTGCTGAAATATTTTGTATATACAAATTAAGATCAGTTTCCTTGCCCTCTTATTTCATCAATCACCAAGTCTGGAATGTGATTTGTAAGGACCTGTAATATAAAATGATTAAATGAGTGATTTTTTTTCTCTCCTAGTAATTCAAATTATTTTGGGGAAGTTTTAACTTATGAAGAGGGAAAATTTGTGAAGTGCTTTTTAAATGTTATGTAATAACATATTGACTGGTTTATATTCTTGAAATAACTATGGTAGATTTTAATTTCTAATCTGGAACAATAAATTAAGTTAAAAAAACTGTTACACCATTTTCAGAAAATGAAAAGATAATTTCAAGTTAAATATGAAAACCTATACAGCTGTATTACAAATGCCATTATTTAAATTGTCACGAATATTTAACAGAATTATTGAAAAACTTCTTATTAGATGAATAAACTAGAAAAATCTTTTATTTAAATTAATATTCACAAAAGGAATACATTTTTATTGTGTGGAACCTATATATTATATGAGGTACAAATACCTTACGATGTAAAAGTCGGCTTTAGAAAATAATTTGGTTTATTTACAAAACACAACTCAAGAGAAATGCTGATATACAAGTTTGAAAGCCAAACAGACTCGAACCAAAAGAAGAGATGAAAATAAAATATATTCAAATAACTAAGACACACGCTTAAATTTTAACATCACATGGAAACTTCTAGAATTTTCTTAAATGGTTAATTTTACACACTGTTGCCAGTAAATTTTTAATAACTGATAGAAAACTAATTTAAAAAGGAAGCAAAGTTTTAGTGCATATGCGTATAATTTTTATAATTTTAAAGCAAGGAAACTTGAGAAGTTTCTTTTTTTTGATGTGGCAATATGAACATACAACAGCAGCACCTAACAAAGGGGTTAATAATATGACAAAAATAGATAGTACATTAAAAATAATTATGCTAACTTGTGTAGCAATTTGATAATTAGAGTGAATGAATTAATAAACATAAAAATACCTTTCTTGGCAATTGGCCATATTTAGCAAATTCCTCAAGGTATACTAAAGAATTAACCATTTCAGTTGGTACATCATTTTTACTACTATCCCTAAAAGAAAAATTGACACATTAATGAGATAATTATATTTTCACAGTTAATGATTTTATAGAATCTAAAATTTTATAACATCAAACAATTTTTTTTCAAATGTAGCACAAAAGGCCAACATAATTAAAACAATAACAAGAGAATGTGACAATACAAAGTTTTATAATTTTAATGTATGAGAACCCATTATCAGCACTACACTATTATGAATTTGATTTTTTTTTGTTATACTGTCATTAATTTGCAACTTTATGTCCCTATGATTCTACCAGCAAAAAGAAGCCCACCATAAGCATTATGTTTAGTGGGAAATAGCATGAAGAGTAAATCTGGTACTGAATCCAACTTGCTAGCCATAACAGTGAATAATCCATCACCACTGGACTGCACCCATTAACAAATATAAACCGAATTAATAAAACATTTAACATCTTTGTGGGTCACTTTCAAAGAGTGCTGATTTCAGTATCTCATGTAAAAAAATTACATTTTTTTTTTTTAACAATCTAATTACTGGAATACAAAGTTTTCCAGGACTGTTGACTTTCGAGCCAGTCAATCAATTGCAAAAAAACCACTGATTTACAAAACATATTTGAAAGTATGATAATTTTAAAAATAATCTGAAATTTAAATAATACTTGCTTTTAATTTGAATAAGTTTGAGTACATGGTCCTTATAAATTAAATGTTAAGTCCAGTGTTAAATTACCCAGAAAAAAAAATCTTTAGGCCTCCAAAGTTACAGGATGCCTAGGCAGTTACCTACTTTGCCCTTTTTGATAATCTGACCTTGGATGTATTCTTCACTGGTATAATAAACAAATAAATGAAAAGTAGATTAAATTTGCATTTTCATAAGATTGCTGCATCTAAGACTATGGATTTGCTTCAAAGGTATCTCAGCTAATTGGAATTAGCAACAAAATAAGTTTTAATCATAAATAACATTCAAATTTAAATCACATAACAGTAAAGTCTATATAAAGATTTATAATCTCTCTAAAACAATACAAACATCAAAATTAGGCTAGGCTACTATATTTCAGGCAATAAAGTAATAATAAATTCAATTATAATATTTATAAAATAAAATACAAATGTGCATTAAAGAAAAGTAGCAAGTAAAACCTACCGTAAACAGTCCATAACTGATCGGATGTATTGTCCCATGAAAGCTAAGAACATGTTTTTGTGTTCTTGATGAAACTGATGCAAGAATGTTAAACTTCCAATAAGAAAGGGTAATCCATCTATACCTTCTGTAATTCTCCGACTAACAAGAGCATCTATATTGATTTCAAAAGGATTTGTATTGTTTGATTTAAATGCTCACTAATAATAAATTCACTTCTAAACAAAAGTAAAATAATTTACAAGATTGAAATAGTAACTCACAAAATATAAATCAACTTATTTAATAAATATTCTATAGAATTTTAACAATTACAATAATAATCCTAGAACTGAAATATTTGTTACAAGTGCCCTTTTGTCTGAGATTGCAAAGGAGCTGTTACTATAAAATTTTACAGTTTTTACAAAATAAATATTCCCTTTTTTCTTATTCACAATTTAGTTCAGGATTTTAAGAAACTGGAATAAAGTTGCAACTGTTCAACAAATAATGATAATCATTGGCATTTTATGATATACTGGCCGCCTTCGGCGACCAGCTGGTTCGCCAGTTTAAATCATTTTATGCTTGTATTTTATATTAATTATAGCATTACCCGTTGCAGTTTCAGCCGTGATAACTCAGGAAAGACGAACAAAAAACAAAACAAAAACAAAAAAACTGAATATTTTAGTGTATTTGACAGATAGTAAAATATTTAAAGATGTAAATTTTAAAATGCTAGTGATACAATTCTGTATGATGCATTGCAGCAACTTACAAACTGAGTTTCAAGTAACTTTTATTCAATTAATCTATCACTCATCAATCGGTAGAATGATTACTGCTGAATATGGTCACAAAAGCCGAACATGTTGGACGCCCATGTGAACCAATGGGTACAAAAAGTGAGGCGGCAAAAAATTCATAGACATCTAAAAGAGCCAGGGGTATAGGAGTTAGACAATAAAATTTTAAAATTAGTTAGTTTTCCCGAACATTACTGCCTTTTTGTAATTCCTAGTTTCAGGCTATAATTTCTAGTTTCTAATATCAAATTTGATGAGTTATCACTTGAGGAAATTCAAGTTTGGCGGCAAGTTTAACCAAAATGTTAACAAAAAATTACCTGTAATGCAATATATAAAAATTTGAAAGCGTTTTCACGTCTCATAAATTTAAAATGGCAGGAAAGCATGAGATTAAATGCTTGTAGAAAGGATGAAAATCATTTTAATCTAAATCACACACAATAAAAACAAACAAACCTGAAATCAAATATCTGTTGCCACACTTTATAAAAATATTATTTTTGGAGCAGGTGCGATAAAATATTTCAGCAATGCAATGAATACTAAACTGAAAATTCTGCTTTGGAGTTAATTTTCCAAGAAAACAATTTATACTATCACAACCGTAACATTTGCAAAAGCGTGTGAATAAAAGATTTGCTGAAATAATGAGATGGTTTGAATTTTATTTACAACAATAAAAATATTGTTAAAATTCATGTTTTAAAACATTTTGAAACATTAATTAAAATTGAACAAAATGTCGCATGGAAATAAGATCAGTGTCATTGAAAAGCTAATTTTTTAATCTTTAAGATGATGTAAGACTGGTGTGTTTGCGATAATAGGATCCGAAGTTATTCCAGAAAAACGTTAAAATTTAAAGTAATTTGTAAATAATTTAAATTCTAATTAAAATTTCGAAAAATCCTTTCCTACTCCCCAAGAAGCAACCGCCTACCACATTCCAAGTTTCTAGTCCCAGTGGTTTCGGAGATTTCGTGATGAGTGAGTGAGTCATGGTATTTGCCTTTTATATATAAAGATATAAGATTATTTTAACTTTAAATTCATCAAGAGCATAATTTTTTTTCAATACATCACATAATACTAAAATTTAAGTTTCAAATATCATATTGTACAGATTCTCTCAAAGCAATGCTTATCATACTTCAGTGAAACATTTCTTCACATGGTGACTTCCAGAAACTATCCAGAAACGTTAAATTTTAATTCTATGTGAGAGTAAAAGATTTGTTAATCACATCTTAAATATTAATAAAGCGAAATTTCTCTGTTATAAATACAAAGAGAAATTTCGCTTAGAGAAAATTGTCCTATTGAACTACTAGTTGAAAAAGAAATAGAAACTATTTCATATGTGAAATGTGGTTTTCTAAAGGGCATCTACTAACTAGCAATACCCACAGGGTGTTGCCCATGGCATCATGACTTCAAAAAAATAAAAAAAAAAAAGGTCCACAATGACATAAAATAAAGTTTTGAAAACAAAATCAAAACAAAAAATGAATATATTGTTGATTTTGCCCACTAATTACCACTAATACTCACTAATTGTTAATTGAATTTTTTTTTTTTTAAAAAAAAGACAGTGAAATTATAAAGTTTGCTGAAGTAAAAACAATTTAACTAAATAAAAACAATTTTGATGATTTTTGTAACAACTAGCTGTTTAGCCCGCTAAAATGAAGTAAGGGAAAAGTAATTTTTCAATAAAGTTCTTTTCCAATCATTTGAAATAATCTTCAACTTTAAAATTAAAAATTTCAAAAAACAATAAAAAATTCTAGAAGTTTTATTTATCACTTGCTGTCCATAGCATAAAACACAATTTAAAATCAACAATACATATACCACAAAAATGCAAATTATGTTGCATACTTAATACATGATTTTTTTTAAAAATGGAAGAATATACTGGTAAAACTTAAAAAGGTTCCAATGAGTCTGAAAGCAAAGTTATTGCCTTATTTTTGTGATATCATATTGAGCACAGTGTTTTCTCTTCAAATAAAATAAATAAATAATAATAAAAGAGGAAAAATGTGATGTACTCACCAATATTTTTCTCATAAGTTAATCTTGCCATTTGGGATGTAGTGAATAAAAATAAAAATAGTGTTAAATGAGGCAGAGGTCTTGTGGTAATGTAGATCTGTAAAGTAAGTAATATGCTGGTATAACTGTATGATTTATATAAAATATTATGCACCTTTAAAATTATAATGAATTTTCGATATACATTGTCAATATAAATTCTTAAAATAGACACATTTATAAAATGAATTTTTTCCGTCTTTCTAAAATAAAATTTAACAAAAGTAAATGATGCAGAAAAACAATTTCAACAAATTTGCTTGAATATTCAAAATTCTGAAAAGAAATCATTCATATTAGAGTAAAATTTTACTAAAATGAACCCTTATCCAAGAAAACCTGTGAGTAACAAACTTCAAAAACATCAGAATCAAATTATAATAATTAATTTGAATGAAACTCATTTTCAGAGTTAAAAATAAAGTAAAAATACAATATAAAAAATAAGAAAATATAAAAAGATAAATAAAAATAAGATGAGAATAAATGTTGAAAAGTTAAAAATTAAAATCATATGAAATTTTCATATAAACAGTTTTGTTGCACAATGCAAATAATTATCTAACAATTGAAAATATTTTATTGTTTAACTAACTTAGCCCTACTGAGCAGAAAATTACAATTTTAAATTTAACATAAAATTATTATGAACAGGATATCAGTGTAATAAAAGTTTGCACTTCACATATTAATTTCTAATTCAAATAGCATGTGGAACAAATGAAACAATAACGTTACACATAAATAAGATGTTTATTTTAATTTTCATTTTTCGAAATTTCAACGCACTTTACTTAAGTCAATTGAGAATAACTGTAGCTTATTACACAGAAAAATATTAACTCACTTTTGCAAGTGGATTGAAAATTCCAGCCCATTCTAAGTATGAAGATAATTCATATAACAATGGATTTGTTTCCTTTGGATATGGTTTGCTGGGATCTTTGTAATGAAGTTCAATGTCTGCAATCAATGCACTTAAAAAAAGAAAGAAATGAATATATAATACAAATGCTTTAATACTTTTAAAAGATTTTAATTTATTAAATATACAAAAAAATTGAAACTTTAAGAAGTTAATATGAAAAAGTAGGTTATGATTATAACCAGCTTTTATTATAGATTCACATAATTTAGTTTCAATGCTTCAGAGTTAACAGAAAAATCTAGAACAGTAATGATATTTATTAGAAGCACAGATGCAACTGTACTCTGTGGTAGTTTTTATTTTTTAAAATTATTTTTCATGTGTAAGTCTAAAATGAAACTTAAAAATCGATGATCTTTATATGGGCTTCATACTATATTATATTAGTAATTTCAGTCAGTTTATTAAAAATAACAGAATAATTAATAGAAATTTGATATTGGTTTCATTATTTTATGGATGAGATATAGCGATGATTAACACAACACATTAGTCTATACTTATAAAAGGCAATGTTTGTGTGTGTGTGTGCGTGTGTGTGTGTTTGTCTGCGATGTCCAGACGAATCTATCGCACTTACAGCCATGAAATTTGGCACACAGGTAGTCGTAATGGTGACTGAATGCACCTCGAAGCCGAAATTTTAAATTTTAATCTAGAATTTTTTTTATTTAATGTTTTGTGTTGTTTTGGTTGATTTTTCGCACTAATTTCTCAATAGAATAGTTACGAATAAGTTTACGATAAAAATATATACACCATCGGAAAGAGCACGCGATTTCCGTTCTAATGAAGTTAGTTTTGAATTTCTAACGTAATTTACTGAATTTTGAGAATTTTTTTAAAAATTGTCACTTTCTCCTTATATTTTTAACTGTCAATGTTTTTTCCATCGCATCCAACGTTCTAATAAACCTATGATTTTCAGTTTTTTTATGGTAACAACAGAGGTATTTATCTCTCATTTAAAACAAGAACGGTTAAAATATCTTTGTCCGTTCGTTCTTAATAATTTTTTTTCTTAAAGGGTTAAAAAAATTCTTTTCGAATGAAGTTCTTTCTCCGGAACGGTGAGTTTCTCCCTGGCTACGGCTAGCGCCATCTGTTGGAATTATTCTCTCCTCAATTTTTAGCATGTTTTGCTAGGAATAATTTGAAATCATTTCGTTGGACGCAAGGGTTTAGTCGTAAATTAAGCAGTGCTGGAAGATTCTGACATGGGTGATAAGTTGGCTTTGTTGAATTATGAGAGAATTTTTTTCGTGATGAGCTAAAAGAGTTTCTTTACCATCTGCGTAAAATGTGCCATAGCTTTTCACGCAAGCTCCAGGGGGGTGACGAAGGGGGTACTGTCGTGACCTTGAAACGTCACGGTATTGTGGTTTGAGACTGTATTACATCAGCATAACTTAGATACACCATTGCTGTATATTAAAGATTTTCACGTTGCAATTTTTTTTTTATTATTGTTTTGGAATAACGTACTCTGTACTGCTTTTCTACATGTCATTATCGCGGGAAAATCAATGTGTATCTTTTGTTTTGATTTTGTTTCAAAACTTTTTCGTGTCATTGTGGGCGATTTTTTTTTTCATGTTTTTGAAGTCCTGATTCCACGGGCAACGCCGTGCGCGTTCTGCTAGTAAATTATAAAAATCTTTCAGAAGCTATCTATGATTTTTAATGTTTATACTAAAATTAAATGATAATGCACTTACTCATTGATTCCTTCCAAGGCACATGCTAAATGTTTAGAATCAAATTTACAAGAAGTATTCAGTTCATATGCTATACGACGCCTCAGAAGTTGCATTTGTCCAACCTATATAGATTTTAAAAAAGATAGAAATGTTGAAATAGGAAAACTGACATCATGATCTGTAAAACAATTGCTTAAAATAGGATGGGGAGAAGCAAGCTATCATACCTTCATTAAGCTTTCTAAAAAGATATTATACTTTCCAGCTTTTGAAATAGCAGCTCCATATACACGAGGAGGCTGGGCTACAAAGTAATATAACTGATTTAGAAAAAGCAAAATTTAAAATATTTTAAAGAATGTTCATATGCATATTACATAATTTTGCTAATTTAGTCAACATTTCAATTGCCTTTGCAATTGTTTTTCATGTTTCATAATAACCTTTCTCAAATTAATTGTTTATTACATTATTAGAAATCTACTTATAATAATTATTACAATAAGCTATTGATATTGAGCTAACAAATAGTAGGCATGATTTTAATTTTATATATTCATACCTATTAATTTACTAGTAGGATCTAAAACTGAATGAAGACTTTTAAAAACTTCTTGCCATGATTTATCAGCTAAAATCAATCTTTCATAAGCACGAATGAGACTCTGAAGCTCTGTAACAATCATAAATGATAACAATCTGTCTAAACCAGTCAATCCTGGAGTTCCAATGCTTTTCTGAAAAAAGGAAGTCAAAGCACTTAAAATTTTGGGGAAAAAATTTAAAAAATTGGATACAACTATACATATGAGTAAAGATATCAAAAGCATAATCTGAATTTAAGCTATTTGGAAGTTAAAAGTAAAATAACCTACCTGTTTTATAATAAAATGAAGAAAATAACATTACAAATTAATTACCTGAATCAGAGAAAATAACTTCAAAGTAACTATTTCATTATGTGTTTTCAAGTCATACCAAGTTGTTGCTTGGTCAATATATACAGTAGTTCTAGAAAAAAAGATGACAAATTATTCTAATCATTTAATGGCAAAAAAGAAAAAAAGAGAGACAGGAAATAGTATTGAAATGCTATCGATTAAAAAAATTATTATTTCAAGTATTCAAGATAGAAAGACAAGTTGCACTCAAATAAGCAAGCTAAAGGAACAAATTTAAAATACAACAGCATGCTGGTAATAGTTATTTCTTATCTAAATATTATTCTCACTTTAAATTGTATTTCATGTATTATGAGGAGTCCTAATGATGCATTAAAAATTATTCAATCGTAATTTCTAGTAACTCAGCTGCAATTTTTTAATTCAATTTGTATATCTCTTTGGCTGAACAAGAATAAGTTAATAGCACAATATATGCTCCAGAAAATTTCTCTTGTAACATATTTTATATGAAACAGAATATTACACAAACAAAATAAAATATTTTTTATAGTTTAACCATCTGTATATTCCTCATTGCAATTTTAACTCTTTGTGGTAGATGCAAAGAGTTAAAATAAAGAGCTAACTAAATATTGAGTCTAAATGTTGATTTTTTCAAAGTTATAAATCATTGTTCAAACATTAAATTTTAATATAAAAATGAGATGTAAAATTTTGTATTACAAAAATTCTTATTAATTTCAGTGAGCTGAATAACTGTCACTGTCTGAAGCATTTTAATTAAAAACTGACAAATGGTCAATATACAGATTACATGAATTTGCATGACACATATTAGTTAATAGATTAATAGTTAAGTTAGAATAGTTAAGTAGCACATATTTATCTTACATTAACTATTTATGCAATATAACTTTTTGAGAGTTCCCAAAATAAAAAAAAACCTTTTTTTCCCTATAAAAAAGGTACTTTTAAATGAATGCCATAAAAATGTTTTTATCTTGAAGGAAAAAATCTTCATCTTAAAGGTATTCTTGAATTTGAAATATTAAAGCAAAACTTTCCTTTTTTCCCTGTCTTCTGCTTATTAATAAACTTAATAATATAATTGGAAAATCGCAAGCAAGCCCTTATAAGTGTATCTAGCTGATTCTGTCATATAACTGACAGCTGTCATAATGCAATAAATAATAAGTCCAAGCTATACGTTTTGGAACACGTATTTGCAAGAAATCAATATATGGGTACCAGTTAATGAGTTAAACATTTTTTTTTAAAATTTAGTAATGACAAGAATTTGTGAATGAACTTCACTTTAAAAATAAAACTACATGGTAGTTCTAAAAATGCAATTCTGTTAATACAGACAATATGGTTTTCTAATTTTGTTAATAATTTTATATCAGTAAGTAAAAAAGATGTCTTATTCTTGTAGAAAAATTAACGGTATTTATATACATAGAAAATTAAGAATGGATATGTAGAAGAAATCATGCTACATAAAAAAATTACAATATAAAAAAGCAATTTTTAAAATAAATCAAGCAATAAACTTTTCATTAAACCTACCATCACTGAATTTTTAAAATACCCTTACATGAATCTAAAATATAAAGAATAATTGAATTGAGGTTATTAATATAAGATATTACAAAATGGTGTGCTTTATTCACTGCATTAGAATGAAGAAGAGAAACTGTAGCACATAATAATTTCATATCATGAAGTTATTAAAAGGCAATATAATGCATACCTAGGATCACTAATCCTAAGAACTTCTCGAGCTAGTCGTCCTATAAAATTTACTGATAAGTTGTCTAAAGGAGCAAAAGAAGGAATAGGAATAGTTCGTGACTGATAAATGCTTTGCCAATCTTGGACCTGTGTAAAGAAATTGATATAATAAAGTAAAATTCTATGCACTCATCAATGAACAGATAGATAATTATTTAAATAATAAGCACTATAAAACCCCCCGATGGTTGAAAGAATTTACAATACATACATACAATGGCAAGTAGGACACAGTATCAACAACAAATCTTTAAAAAAATGTTCCAACGACTTGCTGTCCAAAGCAATACGCACTTTACATGTTGTTATTCAAGCAACTGTGTTGTGCAAATGTGAATTTGTATTCCATTAAATCTGTATAGTCCACTTTATCTGAGGTATCCTTTTCTTTTATTTAATTTACTGCCCCCCCCCTGTGTAGCAGTCTCCCTTTGTCCATGTTCTATTGTAAAAATGATTTATTTCTGCTAATTTCTAATGATTCTTTTCATATGCATAACAATGAAAAGATGGAAATCATTTTCAATTAACATCTTAGAAGAATCCTTTATTAATAACCCTTTGCACTCTTATGTTGAGTCAGACTTGACATTCTGAATGATGCATCTTTTACACATTCTTGTTGGATAGCGCTCATTATAAAAACCATATAATAGCAAAAACCCACAGATTAATTTTTAGGAATTGAAACAGATTAATAACAATATTTTTCAGCTTCCTAGAGCACTAAATCAATCCTTACACTCACACCTGTATAATTACGCATCTTATTACTTTTCAGAGTGCAAAAGGCTAAACATCTTTTACTTATACAACTTCTCACTGGAAAGATCATAGATGAAAGAGAGCAAGTGTACATATTTTAATAGTATTTATTGAAATTGCATATGACAGATTTCTGACTTTCTAGAAAATATTACTCAAACCTATAATTCGGAGGGCCAGATGAAAGAGAGATTCAAAATACTACTTTAAGATAGGCTCAGGAATACAAACTATTCTACAGAAAATATATCATTTACACCTCTTATTAAGAGAATGGGATGAATTTATGTTGACAGAATATTAATTTATAACTAAATCAGGGTTACAGGTTCTACTATTGCAAGATATTATTTGATTTATGTTGATATAAAGAATAAAAACATCAATTTATGATGGTACAGTGAAAACCTCTCTACAGCTGCCACCCTCTATCTCAAGGAAGATTGGTTGCTCAGAAGGGTGTCCACTCTAAAGGGATTTTATGTCAGGAAGTGCAAAATACATATTTAAACAAGCCCTAATTCAGTATTTCCAATAAATCGAATTTTAAGAATCATCGAAAGTAAAATATACTTCGAAAATTTCTAATTTCTTTTGAAAAAAGATTCAATTCGCATTTACTTGGAGCTTTCAGATTTTTTGGAGGTAACTTTTTTCAATTTTGTTTCTTTATTTCGAAAAATAAATCACTAATTGTTTCCTTGATAGTTGTTGAGGGTTGAGAAATAATATAATCTATTTTTTCCAAAATATGCTGAGCTGAAAATTTCATGGTACAGATTTGATATGTGGCATCACTGGCGATATTTCGTTATTTAACTACTTTTTTATTGCGTAAATCATGATACAATGTTTAGCTATGCAAAAAAAAGCAAACACAGTTGCCATGTTTGTTTAGGCAACACAACCGACACCATGTTTGTTTACGCAATAAAAAAGTCGCCAAATAACAAAATACCACCAGTGATGCCGTATATCAAAGCTGATCCATTTCATTTCATGACGGTCAAAACCCATATCAGGAGTATCTTTGTCAGAGTCTGAATCAGCGAAACTGAATTCAAATGAACTCTCGAATAACCCACCCTGGTAGAGGCCCAAGTACACTTTTCTCTACACATTGGGAAAGGAATGATTAATTTCAGTCCGATTTCAGATGTTATTTTTGAGTTATGCATTTTTGTTGCTTCTTTTCTTCCTTTTCATTTAATAAAAGGTCCAAGGTTAGAGAGACAAATGGAATGTACTTCACTGAAGTTGAACTTTCAACCAACAATGAGAAATGTTATCACAATTTCTAACTTATATTACATATGGAATAAAGATGATAATGGAAAGGTTTTACAAATTAAAGATAATGAAAAGCCGAATCATTTGCATACAGAAAGAATGAAAAAGTTTTCTATATGCATTGCATTTTAAAAATAAAAAGTAATTACCTTATGCCTAAGAAAAGCATTGCATTCTTGCTCAACATTATAATTGATAATTCGTGACATTTCTTCTTGCCAGATTTTTAATCCATAAATGCTCACATAATCTTGAATATATTCAAAGGATCTTCTAAAACCATCCATTTTTTGGCCAATAGCTTCAAGTTTTGGGACTAGTTCACTTGACTGAAATAAAATGAATTATCACAAATCCATATTATATATATATAAAACACACTTTTTTTGCTAAAAGATAGCTAGGACAAAATTCATTTATTTATTGTTTATTATTACATTAATTAACTAATACATAATTATATTTTTATAAGCAATTAATATTTTCCATCTTAATTTGTTTTGAACCAATATGTTATATAAATAACAGTGGTAAAGACGCAAATTAAACAGTGCTGGAATGCTCTACCCTGAGGGACAAAGACCTCACTGTTTTATGGTGGTTTTTAGAATTTGTTTGTATTTATTTCTTGAAAACAAAAGTGCCAGAATGGTGTCTGGTGCATTCCAGCTCTACTATCCCGATAAGTAATTAACAAAACTGATTTTTAGCACATTTTTATTTGTCATCAATTATAACTATTAAATTTAAATTCATTTGGAAATTAACAAGTTAACAACTTATCTATTTAGTGATCCAATATTTTTAAAAAATAACAATATCTAAAAACAAAAATACAGACCTTTGCTTTAGGATTGAAAACCAAACCCTCATGCAAGGCAACAGCAACCTTTCGGACTAACTCTTTTCGAATGCCATCCTCTAACAACTGTTTAGGGTCTATTTGAATAATACCAACTAAAGTTCGCTTCATCATAAGAATGCCTTCAGTAAACACAGATATTGCATGGGTAAGTTTAGCCACCTGTATTGTGTGAAAAAAGCAGAGAAAACAATATACTGATTTATTATAGTCAAAAACATCATATAATTGTCAAATTTAATAACAATTTTAATGTACATGATTGCTTTTAGGTTCAGAGAGCAAAATTTGTCATCAGTACAAATAAAAAAATAGCCAAATCAAAATTTATAAACACGTTTTTTCATTATGCACAACAAAAGAAGGCAGGGATGAACTGTGATATATTCAAATAGTTACATAAATTCTCAAGGAGAAGGCCCAGTGGCAGAATACTTTTCAACAGTCTGCAACGGAGGTTGGGTCTCTTAAAAATAGTCTGCAGAATAAGTGCACGACTATAAATATTTTGCTTTCTTTTTTTAAATACTTATATCAGCTTACAACTATTAAAATATGACAAATATAAATTAAAGACATTATAACATCTTTATTATTTGTATAATATAATTGTACAAATTAATAAACAAAAGCATATGAAAATTAATCTTTTCTTTGGGAAGATAATTAACAATAATGAAGCATCAAGTTGTTTCAGAAGTAATATTACGCATACTACACAAATATATATATTTGGGTACTTTTCCGTTTTAGACACAGCACTTGGTGTCTTTCTGTTTTGGTGATTTTTTCAAAAGAATACATCACTAGCTCATGTAAATGAAATATTTTTCAATATGTTAGATGTTATTTAAAAATTTATGCCTCTTGTTTATTGTAAAAAAAAATTAAGTATGTCAAAAAATGCCTTTCTTGTATGTTTTTAAGTTAAAATGCAATAAATAATTGCTTTTTTTATGAAACAAAAACTTTGAAACTTATTAACACATTTATCTGATTTATCATTAATTTCTGCAGCAATTTTGTGACACTGGGATTGGGCGACTCGCGGGAACCCGGAATTTTGCTGGTAATTTTGGTAGTGTCCGTCTGTTCTGGAATAATTTCTTCTTCCTCATCTCCCAAAATATCGGGCTTAGAACGTTTAAAATTGGGGCAATCTTGGCTTGAACTCTGTTCCTTGTCTTTATCAATTTCAGAATTTGTTCTTTTTTCGCTCCCGCTTTTAAAAAATGATTGAATTGCAGGCGTAGAGATCGATCGAAACTTCGTAGGTTTATTTTCATGTTGGTATAAATAATGCTGCTTTAAGTTTTTTCGTAATAATGAAGCATCGCAATCAAATCAACGAATTTTATCTATTTACGCATGCATTTCAAAGTAACCCCCCCCCCCCCGGGGGGGGGGGGGGCGATGAATGCGCGAGGGCGAGAGGATTCAATGTGCGTTATATAATAATTGTCAAGTTCTTTTGCAAGCGTGATTAATAACTTTGATATTTTTAATGATTGGATTTATTTTATGTGCAAATGATAAACTTTTTTACAAAATAGTCTGCAGACACTGTCCAAAATCTGCGACATATGACGCAGCGATTCTGCCACTGGGGGAGAAGGTCTTGCAAAATACAGAATTCATTTCATGCTTAGCTGTCATTTTAAATATATGAAATAGATGTATTATGTTTCTGCCTACCCAAATAAAAATATTTACCAAACAAATAAATCAAGAAGAGGGCAAATGAAATTCTGCTTCCTTTTTTAGGATGAAAGGTGTAAGCATATTCTGAAAATAGCACCACTGATTTAATATATTTATTCCTACAATGATGCTACACTTAATGTGTGTCATTGAATAAATGGTCACAAAGAACCTAACTTTATAACTCTAATGATATAAATGTATATAACATGATTCTTTAGGTGAAATGTAGAATATCTTCAAAAGGAACAGGCAGTCGTGGATACGAAAAATTGTTTATTCCATATCATAATTTAATTAATTATAATTCCATATCATAATTTAATAATCATAATTTAATTAACATCCATGACCAGGAATGAAGATTTTGCACCCAAAAGTGGTGCGTCTTACTATGTGAGTTACATGTTTACAAAGAGAGCTTAAATAATTGCTTAAAGGGGAGTCCCAGAAGGATTTTGTGACTCTGGAAGTTAAAGTCGAATGAATTGTGGTTCTCTAAGATTGAAGTAGAAGTATTTAATTTATAATTAAAAATTAAGTGGCATTAAAAATTTAATTTAAAAGAAGATTAAAAAGTTAAATTATTACATGTATGTAGCAAGTGATTATGGAAAAGTTATGAGATAAGGATTTGTATGGTTTTAAATTATAATTTGTAATTGGAATTTAAGTTATTAGTGACAGTAATGTTAATAAAGAGACATGCAAGCTGTATAAATTAAGTGAACTCTACTCCAGTTACTCTTTATTTAATTGATAAGGAAGAAATGCACAGATAATACTAAGGTTGATAAAAAAAAGAGATTATGTGAACAAATGAATGTTCAAAATAAAGCAAAGTAGCTAAAAATTTTTTTAAATAAACTAGAATTAAAAATTTAAACACCAAAATTTTTAAAAATAATTTCAGATAAATGTTTATGGTAACCTCAGTTATTTGCAAAAATATTTATTGTAGTCCCAAAATTATTAAAAAATAGCTTAGTTAATGATTCAATTAAAATAAATTTATATAATCCTTCGTGAACTCTATTTAATATTGTTCAGAATTTGATTAACATTTTAAATAATAAACATGCAAATAGTAAATAACTACAAACCTTATAACGCTCATCAAGTTGTGCATATGCTTTCAACTGATCCTTCATAAGCCTTGTGGGAACTTCTTTTATCACATTTGTTTGTAAATCAATTATTTGAGCCATAAGTCCAAACATTGTTTCAGGAATGATATGCAGGACTTTTCGAACATAAGAAACAAGTTCTCCTGAGTAATACTGGGATACAGATAATAAATCTGGGCTAGCTGCTTGGTTTATACGAAGTAATGGAAGATCTAAAGCTGATGCAAGCTGAAATGAGATGAAAAGGAAAACGAGTATGATGATAAAAAGCTATAATGAAATGATAAATAATTTTAAAACAATGATATATAAAAATATAGAAGTTTGTTATATTTTACTCAGATAAGTAACAAAAAGAATTTATAAATATAGCATTCTAATCAACAGAATACTTTAGTATGTAAATACAAATGTCAAAGAAATACCTTCAAGAAAGTGGCTCTCAATTTTATTGCTAAAGTAGGATCTTTTTTAATTCCTTGCTGCATAAAAGTGGTATAACTGAAAATATTAAAAAGTAATTATGATTTGACTAAAAAAATGTATTTAAAATTATACTTGTATCTACATTAAAGTTGTATTATGAATGATTTAAAAAATTTTTTGGCTCTCACACATGAAAACAAGATAATAGAAGAATAAATGCAACATAAAAGGAAAGGGGGGAAAATAAGAAATAGAGGAATGAGCTGGAAAATGAGCCGATTTTCATGCACAAATTTCAGTATGTTTTTCTTAAAAGAAACACATCTCTAGTGTATAAAAAAAATCAAATTAATAAAAATTAAAAAAATTTTAACATTTTATAGCAGTCTTATAATGCATTAAGTAATTTCTTCAGAAATTGTAAGAAAAGAAGTTATAAAACAAAAGAATCTTTTCCGAGTGTTAACTTTTTAATATAATAAAATAAAAAAAACATGCAGTGTTCACCTGTCGATAATTTCCCAGGCATATGAGAGATCAGCTACCATTTCTAATGTTATTAAAACTTCTTCTTTTATGTTTATAGTTCGAAGCATTTGATGTAGAAACTTTCTTGTTTCCATTAAAAACTGTTTTACTTGCAAATTGCTTTCCAGTTGATGAAATTCCTGAACCTAAAATTATGTTAAGGTAAATATGTTTCAAATAGAAAGAAAAAAAAAGCAATTAAAAAAGCAAAACCTCCCAAATATATTCTTTCTCCATCCGAACAAAGAAGAATCTTTCAAAAATTACATTCTTTTCATTTGTAAATTACTTATATATGTTAGTTTGCATGTAAATGCTTCAGTTTGATTCTCAGAGTGCAAAAAATAAAATTCAAACTTCAAAATTTAAAAATAATAAACATAAATATGCTACTGGTTAAGTAATCTTTGGAAATTCATTAAATATCAGATAAAACTAATCAGTAGAATGGTTAAATATTTAATGGTAGTAATCAATATAATCTAATTAACAATTAAAAATACTTTATATTAGTTAAAATTCCTTTTTAAATAAGAACGGTGAAATGAAAAATTTAAATAAAATGATATAATAAAAGAGCAACAACATAAAGATCTTTTAACAGTTTAAATTGCTGTTATTATGTTGCACCTAAATGACAATAATGATTAAACAGCAGCTATTGTAATTTATGTGATTTGCAAACAGCACACGACAAAATATATAGACTCCTAAGTTTTATTCAAACATCAGATTTAAAAAAGATAAGAATAACTTTTAATAGAATGCTAAATATTATAGAATAAACATTTTAATACAGCTAAGGAATAAAGTTTTAATTATTTTGTTTATAGAATAAAAAAAAAAGGTAGAAAAAAATTAAAGCCAACATACCTCTTCAAGGGCTTGAATTAACTGAACTATTTTTCGACCAGTAGCAGTTGCATCATCATAATTTAATGATTCAATTTGCTTTGTCATATCTTTAAACCATGCCTGCAAGTTTTCTAAATGAAGCAAAAGCGTTACAAAAATAAAATCTCTTTAACAGTAATAATTATTTAGTTTGGCATTTTATTAACAAAAAAAAAAAAAACCTACCAAATTTATAGTTAATTTTTTTCACTCAACTAAATATATAATTTAACAATATATAAGCTTTTGACATTGAAAAAAATTAGGCTGATTAAATGCTGGAAAATATCATATAAAATAAATATTACATATAGTAGGAAATTTACATTATCAGCTTCAAATCATGATTTGAAATTTAGCATCTAATGAGTTTCCCTTCTTCATGGTTTAATAACTCATCTTTGTATACGAAAAAGATTACCAGTCACAGTAAAGAAAATTCATTTCAAAATCAGACTATTTTGATTTATGAAATTTGTGTTGTGTATGAAGTAAATAAGTGAAGTGAAGTACAGTAAGTTATATAAAACCTTCTTACTAGTAACTTTCAATAACATGCCACTCACTCTGCTGACATTATGGCATATTTCACAGTTTTAATGCATACATTTATAATAAGAATTTTGCATTTTAGACATATCTTTAATATGAATATGCCAAAAATTTACAAAAAAATTCAAATATTATACATATTTACAAGACAAAAATACATGGCTGCTGTCTATTCTTTTAAGAGATACATCTTAGACATACATATATAAATAATTCTGAGTAACAGGTAATACAACCCCTATTAAAATTATTTAGGCAACTATTTCATTATTTCTGATCAGAACTGGGAAAAAATACCTCTTTAAACACTGCCAGAGGCTCCTTCATTAAAGATTATTTTTAAAGTTACACATAATTCCATCCGTCAAAGTACTTTTGGAGTGAGAGAATGGATGCTTCATAGAAACTTGATAGATTTATACAGTTCCGGATAAAATTATAAGTTTTTACATTAATTTTCCCTTCTGCACCATCATTATTTCAGTTTAAAACCATGTTAATAAAAAGAATGAGACACAGTTATTAGATTATTTGACAGCTAGTATAAAATAATGTGATTTTTGCAGGTATTATTATACTCTCTTCAATGATTAAAAGAGACTACCTGCTACTTAAGTTTTTTTAACCACGAGAATGTTTTATCTAGAAAAAGTATATGATGAATAGATTGTTTGCCACCTATTCCTTATAATACTCACATGAATCAGCAGATGAACCTGCATTTTTCATGCGTTTATCTACAAATATGTCATTGGTAGATTGCAAACTGTTACCACATACATATTAATTTATTTAACCAATAGCAAATTATGCCTCTTAACTAGCAAAACAAATCATAAATGTTTATGAAAACAACAACTCATGATTTTACTATATAAAATAACAATGTTGGTGCATAACTTTAAAAAAAGTAAATTGTAACTTAAAATTAAAAAAAAAAACCCTGTCACTCACCATTTTTTTCAACTCTTGTTAAAGGTTTCGTTCCAGAAAAAACATCACCTAATTCACTCATTCTTTCAGTGCTCTCTAATTTATATTTTGTCCATTTTTCATGTTTCTCAGACAATAATTGTTTGAATAGCTGCAAATAATAAAAACAAATTAAAAATTAGTAAATACATCTTGCAGGAGAATGAAAAAACCCTACAAAAGTTAAGAGCAGCTATACACTGTTAGATTTTGACAAATTCTCATTTAAGCAGACAAAACAATTCTAAATTAATAATATTACAGGATCCTTTATCTGCATATATTTAATATTTTTTTTTTCTTAAGTAGAGTAAGGTGCCTATCAGTGGCATAGCAATGTGGATAGGGATCAATAGGTAATAAATGCCTTGAACATTAGTTTTGATGGGTGCTGCAAAGTTAAAATAGTTGAGTATATATTTCAATGTTTATAGCTAAATATGATGGGGGGGGGAAGGGTGAAAAACAATACTTGCCATTTATTTTACTTATGGCACAAGTGCATACAAGTGGTAAAATGGATGATAGCAATTTAATTGAGTGACACCATATAACTGTTTGTTATCATTTGGAGAATACACACTTATATGATTTCATTTAAAATAAATGCATGCTTATTAGATAAAACACACATTTTACATGCCCTTTTTTTCCATCAATTGATTTCTCTAATATATAATAAAATTTTATATCAAGTTTTTAGATGTATTAACGTCCCGTTTTAAGCAACATGAGGGCTATTTTGGATGGCCTTCATAATTTTGAACCACAGTCAGATGATGAGGACGACACCTGAGCTGGCATCCCCCTCTTCAAGCTTCCGTACCACACCAGCGGGAGGACACTGAACACCTACATGTGATTTAGCGTGCAACAGGCCCAATACACGGCGAATATTTAGTGGAATCGGGTTTGGAACGTAGAACCCTCTGGCTCCGAGCCCAACACCTTATCACTAGGCCACCGCAGCCTAAATTTTATATCAAAACTTTTCTGTAAAGCAATACAATGCATTTACCTCTTTCAACTTTAATTCAAATTGAGCTGTGTATAACAAGAGCTGAAATACTTGAAGCGGCTGATAATGGCTGTCATTCAGAACTTGGTCCCTTAACTGTCTGCATTTTTTGTTTTGTTCCACAGCTGGAAAAAATAATATTTTTTATATTTTTACAAAACTAAATTCAACATATTTAATACTTCATTTCACTTAAACTACTTAAAAATGATGGGAACAAAAGAAACTATGAAATATATACAACACAAAATGTAAATGCCATAGTAATAATTGTAATGAGGACTATAAGTCATTGCTACCAAATGAGAAAATACGTGGAGACCAAATTTTTTGTTATGCTGAAATACTTTACTTCATAATCAGCAATGGTGAAACAAAGTAGCAAAATAAAAGTTGAGGATATTGCAGGACTTCAAACAGGCAGTTATGTAATGAAAACTTCCATATTATGGGATAAGGGCTAGTACAATCTTCTATTAAGAAAAAGGATAACTTATTTTAAACTGCAACTAGCCGCCTTCGGTGACAAGCTGATCGCCCATAATATTAATAGCTTGCAGCTATGATTGCAACTTGGCTAAATAAATTGGTGGTTGTAGAAGCTGAAGGACTCTGCCAAAGTTTTATTTTGCGATATATCTCGAAAATGGAGAGTGGTGGGTGACCACTGATGACATATATAGAAGTCATAAGCTTCCATATAAAATAAAAATTGTCGAAATCGGCCCAGTGGTTGGGGCACTATCTTGGTTTCCCCCCCATAGGGAATGTACAATGGAGAAGTATTTTTTCAATTTCTCTCGAAAATGGAGTGCGGTGGTTAGCAGCTGACCATTGATGACATATCTAGAAGTCATAAGCTTTCATATGAAACAAAAATTACCGAAATAGACCAGTTGTTGGGGCTGGGAAACTGGTCCTCTGGTTTTGCCAATTATTTTAAATATATAGAAACAAATAATATAATTTAAAACAATAACTAGGTGTTATTGCATAGCTTTTTGAAAATTTCATTCAAATTTCCATATCAGTTTAACTTAAATTTATAAATAAAATCCAAATTATATCATTCATATACCTTCAAACATCACTATTTAAACATTCAAATCAAATTACAAATTACTGTATATTCGAATACTAGAAATTAAAATTTAGATGTAAGTTTTTGTTACATTTCAGTCTTTAAAAAATACGAGGAGAAAAGTGACTTAAAGCATTTTCATTTCGTTTAATGAATTTTTTATTTAAAATTTTGGTTAATTTTTAATTAAAAAAATATCTAGCTAAAATATTAATGCAACAGAATCATCTCGAAAATATAAAGAATTCTAATACAAATTTCATTATGTTTTAGAAAACTTAACAAATATCATCAATAAATGCATGTACATTTTCTAATACTTTAAACCCATTAACATACAATATATCCCTTTATTATTATATAATATAAATAATAAATTCAAATAAACTTTCAGAGTTAAAGTAAAATATTTAAAGTTAAAAAAATTAACTGAAAATACCTGGTGATAACGGAACCGTGTGTAATAACAGCCATCTTAAAGTGACATTACATTCCCTAGCCACACTTAAAAGTTTTGGTACATTATCCAGAACAACTTCTTCAGAAAGAGCACCTTCTTTTAAAAGTTGCTCACACTGAGGTATCATCTTTACAACACGAGAATAATACTTTTGGGACTGAAACACAAAGATAAAAAAACACACTTCAGTATGTGAAATAAAAATTATATAATATACAATACAGTGGAGTAACTACACATAATACCACTTCTTGTCCATGCATCTAAAGTACTTGAGACTCTCTATGAACAATGTGGGTGGGAAAGAAGTGGTGTAACTAGATAGTATGGGGTTTCTGGCAAATACTTAGGATAGGGGGGGGGCTTTGAAAATTAAACTCAACAATAATTAAAAAAAGTACTTCAATTTTGAGATTCTTAATCACTCTGCACTGATTTTTAAAGGATCATCTAATTGAAAAGGAGGATGGAAATAATTTAGCACAACTCAGGTCAGGGTCCTGTAAGATTGTAGGTCCCTGGCATTGTGTCAGTCTTGCCACCCTACAGTTACAATTATTAGTACATAAAATCACCAAAATATAATTGATAATATGCCTACATTTGGTCTTATAAATGACTACATTTAGACACATAAATTTTCTTAGATCATTTAGTAAAGAATAGAAAAATATGGCTTAGAAAACTTAAAAGCAAACAGCATAATTGGCTGAGAATATTTTTACAGTGAAATAAATTATATAATTAGCCACTAATAATGAAATGTATCAAAGAATTAAACAACCTGCTCTTTCACATTTGCTGTATCAATAGTGTTGCTTAATGCTTGCTTAGCAGCTTTGTATGGTTCCCAAGCATCAACAAGATTTACAACCATTCCCATATAAACACTGACAACCTGAAAAGAATCCATAAAATAAATTTAAAGTTTGTGATTTAAATAATGAATTTTTTATTTCACAACACAGTGAAATTGTTTTAAAATCTTTATTCCTGACAATTTTTAAGAAAACTAATAGATTAAACATCAAAACTTATCACATACCCAGTTGTCAGGAAAAAATTTATCAACAGTTTCTCTCATTTTGGCATGATGGTTATGCAGGATATCAGGGTCAAAATATAAAATGACATACAACATAGTCGCTTGAGTTGATAATGCAGTACTTCTATGCTCAGGAAGAGGATAAGCTGATACCTAGAATTATCATAATATCAAAACTTTTTAATAAATATTTTTATTCATGAAAAGCGTGGATACCAAGTTCACAATTTGCATACAATTTCAACAGATGATTCCATTTGAATGCCCATTATTGTAAATTTTATGATTTTTTTCCATAATAATTTTCACAACACTTTTTTTGTTATTATAAGAACAATTTAAGATTGACTACGGATTCTGATGAAGTATTATTTAGCAAAAGCACAAAAAGTTATATTCAAAAATTTATTTAATTACAATTAACTTAAGGGGACTTTACAACTAGAGATGTAACAAATAGTGATTTGGTTGAATACCGAATATTCGGCCAAATTTCAGGCCGAATACCAAATTTTTAAAAGCATTTCATTTTTGATTGCAAATGAAATATTTTTCAAATTTTTAATGGAAAAAAATTGAGATTAAATAAAATTGATTTTTTTATTATTTGTTTATTTAAAAAAGTTAACGCTTTTATATTTGTAATGTTTTAAATACCTTAATTCCAATAATAAAAAATGAGAAACCCTCTTCCTTTTGCGATTGCTTCAAAGAAATAAAAGAGTCATCATCGTCTGCATGACAATGCAACACAGAAGAAAATAAAATATATAAATTAAAACTGCTAGAAGTAAATTACTATTTTGATAAAGAACTTCTAATAGATAGGATGGACTGCTCGCTTAATTGGTGGGAAAAAAATGCAGAAAAAGTTCCAAGGTTTGCAAATTTGGCAAGAAAATATCTTTCAGCACCTGGAAGCGTTATATAGTGACAGTTTATTTTTTGAAGCTGGTAATATATATGAAAGCATATGGAACAGACTTCTATAAATGATATGCAACAGCATTAAATACACCTTATGTACTATGCAACATCATTAAATACACCTTATGTACTATGCAACTTCAAATTGGATAAACATCAGATTATCGTTACCCATTGTTGAAGCAAGAGGAAGCATAAAAAAGGTCATTAATAGTCCTGTCAATGAAGGGTTTGAAAAAAAAAACATTAAATCATATAGTTTTGAAAATTGGCACACATGTTCGTGATAGTCTCCTGATGAACATACAAAAGTCCCTGGTCCTGAATGATTTAACGAATTAAAGAGCGCAAAATTCCCTACAAAAATATGCTTTTATTTTTCTTCTAGCTTTTATAGTTTCTGAGATAAAAGGTCTCAAAGTTTGCCGCCATCTTGGATTTAATACCCCTTTTTTAAGTGCTTTTTAATATCTCAAAAACTATTCGATTTTCAACTTTGTTGTAATCAGCAAATTAATGAACGTAAAATTCCCTACAAATGCATGCCTTTATGTTTCTTCTATCTTTAATAGTTTCTGAGGTAATGGGTCTCAAAGTTTGCCGCCATCTTAGAATTTATCCCCTTTTCTTCAGTTTTTCTTGAATATCTTGAAAATTATTTAGTTTTCAAATCACACTTGACACAACAAATTAAAGAACGTAAAATTCCTTAAAAAAGAGAGCATTTATTTTTGTTCTAGTTTTAATAGTTGCCGAAATAGTGGGCTTCAAAGTTTGCTACCATCTTTGGATTTCATCCACCTTTTTAAGTTTTTCTTAAAAATCTCAGAAACTATTAAAACTAAAAGAAAATTAAAAGCATGTATTTGTAGGGAATTTTACGATCATTAATTTGTTGTATTATATGCAATTGAAAATTGAATAGTTTTTGAGAATTCAAAAAAGACGGGAAAAGAGGAATGAAATTCAAGATGGAGGCAAACTTTGAGATTCATTATCTCAGAAACTATTATAGGTAGAAAACTAAATGCATGTATTGGTAGGTAATTTCACGCTCTTTAATTTGTTAAATCAATTGTAATTTGAAAACTGAATAGTTTTCGAGCTATTAAAGAAAAACTTTAAAAAAAGAGGGATGGAATCCAAGATTGCAGTTCGAGCCGCACTCCCAGGACCAAGGACTTTTAGTATGTTCAACAGAAGCCTCTCGCGAACATGTGTACCAATTTTCAAAATTATATGATTCAATGTTTTTTTTCATCCCCATTTTGGGAATCCATTGACTATCCTAGAAGTATTATCATAACATGTGTTGACACCCCTGGATCTTTCTCACCCAGGATTCCTTCCCGAATTCTTCCCTTTCGCCGATTTTCTTTCTAGATACATCCAGTAAACAAAGCTTTATGACTATGCTTTCGATATCATATTCAAGGGGAAACCAAAAAAAGGAAGAAGAATGTTTTCTTTGCACTTCTTGACAAAGTTAAGCACATTTTAAGGACCTTTTTTCCAAAATTAAGCACTTTTAAGGTGCTTAAAAATGGATTTCAAATTTAAGCACTTTTCGTGACGCTACGCACCCTGGTACCAGAATATAATTCTGCAATATTCTTTATTAAATATATTTAAAACAACATTTTAGACTGAATTTATTCTGATCATTATCTGTGTAGCATTCAGCCAGATCGAATATTCGGGGAAAGGCCGAATAGGTCTAATACTGAATATTCGTTACATCCCTAGTTGGTATTATATGTGTATGAAACTAAATGGAACAGACTTTCTCCTGAAAAATTATTGATTTTGCATCATGATTTCGGGTTTTGCAATGATAAATTATATGTAGCTTTATTAAATATACTTATGCACTGAGCAACTGATATGTAACTCTGCATATCCTTTGTCAAATGTGTATTTAAAAAGCACATTAAAAAAAATATTATCATGAATACATTCAACTGGCCAAATATTCGGCAAAAGGGCCAAATAGTTGCTGAATATTCGTCACATCCCTACTTACAACCTAAAGAACCTTAATTTTTCAAAATTGGAAGTACTGACCCAAATTCATTTGTTAGATTTTTATGCCTATTTTGAAACATTCAGAAGGAAATAAAGATTATTCAATATTGTGTTTAAGATTCAAAATATAAAACAATATCCAAATATCTGGCATATGATCTAAAAGGCTGGCAAACAAACTTGTTCATAAATAATCCCTATTTAGTATGCAATTTACAATTTAATGCATTTTTTGTCATAAAGATTCAGAAAGGAAAATATAAAAACACGCTAAATGCTAATACATAAAGAAAAATATTGGCACAGTAAACTCAGGTTGCAACATTTTTAACCCTTTATTTACCAACAACTTTTCAATTTTATTTTAGCAACATTAGAAACATTTCAATGCAGAATAACCCCAGAAAAGATGAAAAACTTTTTTGAAATAAAAGAAATTTAATTAATTTGATTAATAATTTAATTTTTGTCTTCATCTGGCATTTACTGCTAGCTGTCGGAACTACATTCCTCACGTTCGTGTGAACATTGTCACGAAAAACTGTCAAATTACGAAGATATAAGTGTGATTAAAGTAGTACTTTTAAGTACCATCAGGAAATAAAAGGTTTAAGAGCTTTATTCTTTTCGGAAAAAAAAAGCATTTTTTTAAAGTCTACTATAGCAGAATAATTCTTCCCAAATTACT
The DNA here is from genome assembly GCA_013235015.1 of Araneus ventricosus. Lineage (NCBI taxonomy): Eukaryota > Metazoa > Arthropoda > Arachnida > Araneae > Araneidae > Araneus > Araneus ventricosus. Next base: position 259,348 of record BGPR01000816.1, on the reverse strand, counting down.
ATTTGGATGTAAATGACAAAAATATGGATTAAAAATACACATAACTGTTAAGAGTGCAATTCAAACAAGTTAAACTTAATTACATGTTTTATTAACAGATAAATAAGAAAAAATACCTGATTGTATATATCATCTGATCGTAATCTTCCAATTATCATGCTAACAAATGTAGGATTTAAAGGAACTCTCCTAAAATTTAAGCAATGTGTTAAAAAAATATACCAAGTGGAATATGTAAATAAAATAGATATCATAAAACAAATTTAGAACAGAATATAATTCAGCAGAGAACAGAAAATGAAGTTTCCCAATACTACTGATGCGAGTATATCATTAAAAACTAATTAAAACTTGAAATGAAGTAATCTCTAAAATTATCAGTTTTACAAAGATTTCAGCATAAATATCTACAATTCAGATAGAATTAGATCCTGCTAGACTGAATTTGAAAGGATATATTGTAATTAAAATAAAGTGCAAAAGTTCTTTAAATTTCACATAAAAGGGAAGATTAAAAACTTCTACCATTTATGTTCTTTGTAATGAATTTATTAACATAACTGAAAAGATGTACTGCATAAAAAATTAAATTAAAAATAAGTAGCAACAAATTCAAAACAATATCTGATTTTAAAATGGTTGAATCAACAGAAGTTACAATAGCTGAATGAAAACACACCTGTCATATCTGGTTAGAAAATAGTTTAATATTATTGTTTGTCTTATGCATACATTTAAATCTGAAAAAAAAAAAAAAAATAGAATAGGTATACTCTTTTACAAATCACTGATATTATTTATCTTTTATATCATAATAATATTTACATTACAATGTGAATAATTTAAAATAATATTTTTGATTCAGTAAAAATTCATCCCTAAATACGGGTTCATTTCAGAAGTTAAAATTCCATTTTCAAGAACTTAAAAATAGGATATTTTAATAATTTGAGAAGGATCAAAATAATTTGTGCTCATATTTTTGTATTTATGTGTTATATATATGTAAAGAAGAGAGGGGGAGATATTGGTCGAAAGTATACAGATTTTTAAAAAGGAGTTACAGTCATAAAGTTTTCATATATTCTTTAAAGTGATGGAAGATTAATTTAAGACCTTTAGAAGGCATTTTAACTAAGTCCAAGCCATAGCCACTGTTCAGATGTTATACACAAAGTGGCACAGATATGGACTAATGTCCAAAGTAGAAAGAGGGCACGAAAAACACATTCATGGATATGCTTCCAAAACAGGAGAATTGCTGGATTTTTGTTAATACAGCAGCTTTATGTTAATGGGTAAGGCAGTTTTATTTCCAGAAAGTGAAAGCTACTTCAGTACATTTTGAAAGGGATAGGACAACTAAAGTTTCATGCAACTCATAAATTGAAGTAGAAGTGCTTTAGGTGAAGTAGAAGTAGTTTTATTTTTAAAAATTAAACTGTATTAAAAAGAATTAATTTTAAAAGTGTGGATAATTTGAATTTATCACACATAAAGAAGTTAAGAATTATTTACCTGAAATAATCATCTGGATAATTTGGGACTCTTTTGGCACCAGGAGTAGCACTATAACCTGTACTACGCAGAAGTTTACAAACATCATCAAGGTTTGAATCCATGTTAGATCTTTGAGCACTAAAGGGTGAAAAGAAAATATCTATGATATTCCAGAGGCAAGCAAATAAAATGAAATTTAAACATAAGGAAAAGGAAGAAAAAGATCCTCTACTAGGAAGTCAGAACTTATGAGTTTTGAAAATAACCATCTCTATAGCAGACGAGCTTGAAAGTTTTAAATTAAAAACCTTCATAATTTTGTGTAAATCTCATTACAAATGTATCATGAAATTTAGTGTATCAAAAAATTTACTACATTTTATTAATGAAAAGCAGTTATTTATAAATATAGAGATAAGAATCATAATATGCACAGTTGAATTATAAAATAATTATAGATATATTTTCTGATAGACTGAGAGTAAGTTTGCTGAGATTACATGCTATTAGGCTTTAAATAATCACTTAAAAGGTCTTTACATAAAATTTAGAATTTTATTAATTAAAAATTTTGAATACGAAATATTTCTTTTAATGCTACTGATGGAACTTTGTAAAAATAAAGACAAAAGCTATTTTAAATTCATATTATTTTATGAAAAGGTTTTGAATGAAAAAGTGTAAAAAAATTCCTATAACTTAAAAAAAAATCCTCATTGGCAAGCCGGAAGGCAAAGGTAGATTCTTTTAGTGCAGAGATATAAGGAAAAGAACATTTCATCCTCTATTTCAATAAGGATTAGAGATGCAAGAATGAAAGCAGGTGGAAGAGACTGCAAATGACGAGAGCTTTCCAACAAGGGGTAAAAGATACTTTAAGGGTTGAAAGATACTTTAAGTTGGGGGGAGAGGAGGGGAAGGGAAGGAAAATAACTTTTCAGCTCATAACTTCTAAGTAATTGCAGCTATCAAAAAAGTTTAAATGCAAAAATTGTTCATTATGATATGGTGATAATTTGAATTTTCTTTCCATTTTCAATTGTAAAGGAATTATTATCCTTACAACATATCCCACGCTAGTTAAAATCAAATCAAAATTACTCCAGTTATTGTGTTCACAAGATAACATGGGCAAAAGCATTATACATATAGTATACAGTAAAAGCTTAATTAACCGGCATGTTCGGAAAACTCCGATTTTTGGATACCTGAAAAGTCCGGATAGTTGAGTGTGACGGGAAAAATGGGGGGGTAGATTGTAGCCTTTTTTTTTTTTTTAAAGATTTTTTCGGCCAAATAATTTGTTTTTGTCATTTCGAAATGTGCATTAAATATAATTTTAAAAGAATACTTCTGTATCTTCCATAACATTGTATTTACAAAATATATTATGGAGATTTTAATTTAACATTGATGATTTAAAAAAAAATCTGTAGCCGAATTTTTACCGTAAACATATAGATTGTAAAAATATAAACATATAAAAATAGCCAACGAAACTGAAAAATATTCTACTCAGAAAGCATAATAAAACTTTTAAGTGATCATAAACAAATCCCAGATTGAATATCAAAACTAATTATATTTTAGAAGGTCGCAAGGGTTATTGCACAATACGCACACCTTCAATTCTCCTGCACGTGATATTACGTAATCGAAATCAACATCTGCCGGTATTTGGAGGGTAAATAAATAAAGGAAAAGAAAGAGATTTACTAATCTGGAGTAACCACCCCCATGAGCTTTTTTTTTTTTTACCGATTCTGTCCCTTTACCTTTTTTTTTGGTTGTTGATTTGGTTTTTAGGTCTTGTTTTTCGGCGAAAGATGAGGACCTTTATTTTTTCTTTGGTTCTCACTTTTGCTTTTGAACACACCATAAAGCGAGTCTGTGTATGTCACAGTACTGTATATTGGTTTTTTTTTTTCCTTCTACACCCCTCCGTGCCGAGTGAACGTTGCATTCCAGAAATAAATCGTCCGTGTGAATGGAAAGGGGGGCGCGCTAAATTTTGGCGCGCAGATGTAAAACTTTTAGAAAAACTCATTTTCTAATTTTTCCAGTTAGTTGAGCTTTCTGGATACTTGAATGCCGGATAATCGAGAGTTTGCTGTATATAAACCTGTATATATATCTAAACTTTTGAGAAAAGGTTGGTTTTGGGTTCTAGGGGTCATGATCAGTGAAGATCTACATAAATTTTCCGGAAGTCATGTCATGAGAACCATTGCAATAGGCAGACTTCCTATAAGGAATCTACCTAATTTTCTGGCTGATAAAAAGTTTAGCAATTTCAATAGCTTATTAACCTGCTCATCTAGTTTTTATTGAGGTGATCAAACTTGAAGGTTTTTTAATGATACTTTTTCTAATCCAATATGAAAATGAGATTTGATTTCAGTTATCCACTTAAAAGTATTTTGAAACATAATAATAACGTAATAAAACATTCTTCCTGAAAAAAGATTATTCTCATTATGCAGAACTATACATCTTATTTGCACTTAGTAACTCTCGCTGGTATGATGCAAAATTGTGGATGGGAGAATTAGCCTCAACTGACTAAGGCTTAAAATTATGAGATCTGTCCAAAATAACCCTAAAGTAGCATCAAGATGGATTCTAATCTGAAATAGAGACATCAAATCATAAGCAAAGGAGAGTAGAGAGCCAGTTTATCACCTTGCCACACAAAATAAGTTAAATCTCCTGAGATTTTATCCATTGTTATTATAAATATCATTAAGATTGCAATCTAAGTTTTTTCTGTTAAATCAATGAAAGGTAGATATGCAACCTGGAAGTGAATAGTCAGAATATTTGATTTATGTATTTTAAAATAAGTAAATTATTAAAAAATAAAAATTTACATTAAATGGCAGGAAGATTTTTGTAATTTTTTTGAATAAGAAATCACCATTTTATGGTTATATAATTCTATCAAAAGATCTAACACACAGAATTTACCTGTAACGGTAGTATGAAACCAGCATTCTTTCCCTAACAATCCCTTCAATCTTCTGATCAATAACCAACAAAATTACACCACATAAGAAAACTGCTTCACACTGAAAAAAAAGAAAATGTTAGAAATGTGAGATTGCAAGAGTCATTCAGAAATTAAGACTTGTTACATTATTTCTCGACCCATAATCAATCGGTACATTTAGAAGAGCTCAGTTTAACAGCAAGAACAAATATTATGATAACTTCATACCTACACACAATGTGTAAATAAAGATAATAAACTTCCTCAACTAAGGGAGATAGATAAACTAATTACAAAATTTCTCACCTTCCTAAACTTTTAAACTCATCGAGTGTTGAAACATGTAATTGCATGAAAAAATGATAGGAAGGTATTTTTATATAATGCATTTAGCAATTAACCTATCTTTAGATGTCATTTTACAGGTTATCAAGCAACCAACAAATATTTGTCTTCTTTGACTGCCTGCAGAGAAGTGAATCAAGTGAAAAGTATTAAATCAATATTAAATTCACTCCAGAATTAAGGACAATTTCTTGGTCAGATGATAAAATGCTCCATTTGCTTGAGTATCATTGTGTAGAGTTTTCAATTAAAACAAGGTTTCATTGAATATTTCAGGGGGAGGCATATAAGAATAAAAGAAACTGTGTAAAGTAAATACACAGATACACATAGACAGAAACTTTATAGATTTGCTCAAAGTAAAAAAGCTGTTTTTCCCCAAAAAATTCAATCAACTGGTATGAAAATCAACTATAAAAATATAACAGAAATATTCTCAATAATAAAGCTTACCATAAGCTGTCGTCCATCTTCATTGCCCAAAACAGTTTCTAAAGTTTGTTGAATATATATTCCTTCATCCAAATCTTCCAAAAAACTGTAATCAAATGAATAAATGCATGTAATTAATTAAATGGAAACAATGATTAATTAACAAGAAGCAATTTGTATGTAATTAATTAAATGGAAACAATGATTAATTAACAAGAAGCAATTTGTATGCCAACATTATTTTTCAGCTTCATACACTGGCATTTTATACGAGTTCTGAATATCTAACTGGAAAAAGGATAAAAATAATCAAGAATTAAGAATCATGTATAATACACTAACAGATATATTTGAAAAATAATTTTTATAAATATATATATTTTTTTAGGTAAATAGAAAATTTAACATTCATAAAGACCCATAATACAGTTTAGAACATACTTACTGTTGAAAATCTGTTATATATTTATGAACACTTTCAAAAGCTAAATAGAATCTTGTCAAAATATCAATATAATTTTCTTTAAATTCCTCATCTCGATCTTGTAGTTGCTGTAAAACACAAAAATTAGTTTAAAAAATGAAAATGATATGCATATTGAATGCAATGACAAAATAAAAAAAAGAATTTTATTTTATGAAATGATATAATTTCACAAACTGTGTAGCTGTTGTTTGTAAGTAATTAAACAATTTTTATAGAACATTTTAATATGCTTTACAGAAAAATAATTTATATATAATTAAATAATAAGCAGTTTTCTCTTCCCAAAGTTTTCATTGAAAAATACATTTCAATGTAAATCTTCATTACTGATAAAAAAAAGTAATTACAAAAAGTTCTGTTACTTAGAAATGAAACTGCATCAAACAAAATTAAAAATCATACCGTGGAGCATAAATACATAATCATACTTTTAGGGGCATTTTACTTTATATTTTCATAAATATTTTCAATTCATATTGCTTTAAAATCAAAATTGAAAAATGTTTAAAATATTTGATTTAGTGGCATAACATACATAAAAAGTTAAAGATAGATAATTGTTGCAAAATAAATGAAATAAGACAAAATACCACTGCCATATAAAGGAGACATTTTATTCATTGAAATATCACTGTTATGATTTTAAAATTAGGACAAGTTAATGATAGAGCAATTTTTCTGCTTGGCATACCTGATAATCCAGTCATATATTTTTATTTTAATGATAGAATCAAGTAATTATTTTGTTTATATATAAGGTGCACACTAAAAAAACACTTGGAGTTTATTGAATTATATACATTTAATGAATAGCTACTTTCTTATCGAAGCATTCACATAAAAAATTATGGACAACTATTTAAAAAATGAAAGTTGTTATCACAGCAGAATAAACTTATTTAACCGACAGCAGCTCAAAACACTTTAGTGATCATATTAATGAAAAATTTAAATAATTCATTTAAAAATGTACTGGAAATTAGCATTAAAAAAAAAAGGAAAATTATCTGGATATTATTCTATTTTAAAAGAAATAATTTGTAAACTGTTTTAGAATTACTTGAGTAAAAGGAAGTAGAAAAATTAAAAGTCATGCAAAGATATCATATAGGAAGTGATGCAAATTCTGAATTTAATAATATAAGGCAATATTTTACAATGTTTAAAAATGAATATTATATATCAGATAAGAGAAATTTGGCAAGAAAACTCAGTTACTTACTGGATTTGATTCAATTTTATTTTCATAGAAATCAGTTATTTTGAAATAACTGAAATCGCACAAAACATCACTGTATTTTTGTATATCACTTTTCAATTCAAGTCGAAATACACGCGGTATAACATCAGACAAACGAAGAAGTTCAGCAATTATTGCATTTCCTCTGGACACAAGTCTTAAAAGGGTTTGCCCACAAGCATTATTTTCAGCTACAAAATCTACCATTTTTCACAATTGGCACAATCAAGGGTTTGTTTTAAATTTGGGGTGTTAAATTTTTATCGCAACAAGCAATTTCATCGTAGCAGACAACTAAGTTGGAAATGAAGTTGTTTTGGATTCGTTTTCAAATCATGAATTGTTTACAGTTTACACCTCCTGCCTGACATTCTTCCGTTGCCAATTCGGAAACTCTTTTCTTTCACCGGACGCTGAAGAGTAACAAATATTTTTGCTATTGCTATTTTTAAATATCTATTCTAAATGACTGCTATTTCAATCACATTTTTAATTTATTAATTTAAGGAAGGAGTTTTATTAAGTATGGACGATTGATTGATTAAGATGTGATGAGATGGGATTTTTAGCAACAAAGGCCATTATCCCCTAATGCCAAAAAGGATGCACTCAATAAATGTCAAAAAAGATGCCCTCAATAAATGTCAAAAAAAGATGCACTCAATAAATGTCAAAAAAAGATGCATTCAATAAAGATAAAAAAAGATGCACTCAATAAAGGTCAAAAAAAGATGCACTCAATAAAGGTAAAAAAAGATGCACTCAATAAAGGTAAAAAAGATGCACTCAAATAAAGGTAAAAAAGATGCGCTTAATAAATGTCAAAAGACTTCAGAGATTGAAGAAGAATCCTAAGATGCCGCTTATTGAAACAGCATTTTGAAAAAAGGCTTTTAAAGACGAACACAATTGAGGATCAAAGTTAAGTTTTGCACAGAGGATAGACCTATGATTGGAGTATTTGGAACAGAACAAAAGAATGTGTTCAATGTTATTGTCACGATTGCAAATTTGACAACGAGGGTTATTATGTAAATCAAATCTATGCAATACCGCCGGAGTAATAATCATCCGGGTTAAAAGTCGTGCAATAATAATATCCTCTCTTCTATTTTTGAGCCAAGGAGTTAGAGTTAATATGGCGGGAATATCTCCAATTGATTCTTGATATTTGCTGGTTTGAAAGGAATGTTTCGTTTTTTGAAAAGAAATTGTCTGATAACGAGAAATTATATCCTCGCAAGCAATCCACTCTAATAATGGATGCGACTCCATGACCGTTTTTGCGAGTAAGTCCGCCTTTTCATTCCAATGGATTAGTGAATGCCCTGGAGTCCACACCAAACTAATTTTTTGATGAAAATTTTTCCTAACAAGAATTTTGCCAGCAAGTCTGTGAATAACCTTTGGAGACTTGATTGTAAGGCACTTTAAAGCTTGAAGAACTGAGTAACTGTTTGTCAGTAAAAGTAAGTTTTTATCTGTGACAGAGAGTTCATCAAGGGCTTGACAAATTGCCAAGGCTTCCGCCGTAAAGATGGAATTGATGGGGTGAATTCTAGACAAAAGATTGCAGGTTCGAAATACCCGCGATAGAAGTGAAAGAGTGTGATTTGGATGCATCCGTAGCAATGATATGGTACACAACTTCTTCAAAGAGGTCCTTGATCAGAAAAGCCGGATAAGCTTTATTTTGGAAACTAAAATCAGAAAGAAAAATTTCACAAAAGTTACTTCGCTAGATGAGGGTATCAGGAAAAGCAATAATCTGGTCTGTAGATGTGTCCAGTTCCGTAAATAAATTAGCAAGCATTACTTCATCTCTTTTAATTAATTTAATGCTAGATTTGCAGTTTTGATCATAAATGGGAGAATGAACACCGTTGGCAAGTTGCCTGATAAAGAACTGTGCCGCTAGTCTCTTGATTTTTTCCGACAGCACTTCCTGACCCGCAATTTTCATGAGCACAATGTTTGGGGTCCGTTTAGGCAGTCCGAGAGCTACTCTGAGAGCCATAGTTTGTATAGTATTGCATGCTTTATATTGAGTTTCAGAAAATTTGTTTGTGATTGAACAACTGTAATAAAAGAGACTACAAATGCTATTGTTTACTATATTTATAAGATCCTTTGTTCTGGGGCCGTAATTCTTGTATGCAATAGATTTTAGAGCGTTAATTTTCCTGAGGGCTTTAGATCGAATAGTTTTCAGTATAACACCATTTTGGTTAATTTTGGAAAAATTTATACCTAAATATTCGATAGTTTGTTTCCAAGGGAGAGGAAAGCCTGCATATGTAATTCGAGGGATGGACTGTAGTTTCTTTTTTGAAAGGTCAGCTATAGAGCATTTTTCAGGACTAATATTGAGTTTCCAGTAGTTACACCGTTTATAAACATTTTCCATCGTATTCTGCAGTTTCTTTGAAATATGATCTAAAGATGTATGAGCACAAAAAATAAAAATGTCATCAGCAAAAATTAAATATTCTACACCCACATCAAGGGTTTCAGAAAAATCCGCGAGAAAACATACGAAAAGGATTGGCGATACAACACTGCCTTGAGGCAAGCCTTTCTGAACAGGTTTAGTCCCAGAGAGAGAGAGTTTCTCCAACGAACTTGAAGGGTTCGATTTTGCAAAAAGTTATGCAGGATCTTTGTAATATTACCCGTAATTCCAAGCTGAAGACACTTAAAGATAAGACCATCGATGTATACAGTATCATATGCACTTTTAATATCCAGACTTATGCCGATGAAGTATTTCTTATGAGCTTCAGAAATAGAAGTGTGAATTTTGTAAACTGCAAGCTGATTGTCCCTGAGGGGAAGGAAGCCTTTCACAGAAGGAGGTATTTTTTCTCGGTTAGTAAATGATGAGTAATACGCTGAATCAAAATTCTTTCGAAAACTTTTGAAAAAACAGAAGTGAGGGCAATTGGTCTATAAGAGTTAATTTTTGTTTTGTCCTTATTAGGTTTTGGGATTGGGACAATAATCGAATTTTTCTATTCCTCAGGGATATAAGAAGTAGTAAAAACTTCATGAAAAAAGGAAGTAAGGCATGTTAAGTCTGTGTTACTGAGTCTTTTAAACCAATTCGCTGTAATGCCATCAACACCTGGGGTTGAATTCCGCGTTTTCTGGATAGCTTGTCTGACTTCCTGAAGATGGATAGGAATGTTAAGATGAGAATTACAATCTTCACAATAATCCACAGGAATCGGCTCGTGCTTCATGCTATTGTCGGAGAAAAAATCAGCGAAGAGGTTACTTTGCTGAACAGGATTTGAAATGTAATGATTATTGTGCAGGATAAGATTTATTGTGTTTATTTCTTGGTTTGTATGATTGTAAATTCTATTAAGCATGGAGTAAAACATACGAGGATTTTTGGTTATGTTACATATTTTATCCCAATAGTTTCGACTGGCCTTTTTAACATGAAATCGAAGTTTTGCTGCATACTTTTTATGTTTCATCCAATCTGATTCTGAAATGAGGCGAAGGGCTCTTTTGCGAAAAAGTATTTTCAGTTTTTGAAAGTTGTGACAGGATAAGTTCCACCAGGGAGGGTAATTTTTAGCCGGTAGTGTTATGATTTTTGTATTGTCTCTAATAACTTCCGAGATTTTACTCGTCAGAGCATTAAGTCTAGTATTTGTAGTTAAAACCGTGGCAGAATTACTCATAATCCAGTTCCAGTCTATTGCCTTTATTGTTTTTGGAGTGTGATCCAGAATCGACCATGTGATGATAACAGGGTAGTGGTCACTTTCAAAGTTCGATTCCGAAACATAGCAATCGACAGCATGAGAAATAGATGCGGAGCAAATGGAGAGATCGAGAAGGGGAGCTGATCCAGTGTAAGCGGCATAAGTGGGATTAGAAGAGTTAAGGAGAATGAAACTGGAGTTTTGTAGCCATTCCACGAAATCATTACTTAGAGGAGAGGATCTGTTTGATGCCCAAAAAGGGTGATGAAGATTAAAGTCTCCGAAGATAAATACAGGAATTGAAAAGGAATCAAAAAATATTTCACATTTTCTTTATTAAGTCCTTGAGGAGCGTACAGGTTAATAATGATAAAATGAAAGTCTTTAAAATGAACTTCGACTGCAAGAATCTCCTGATTGAAGTTATGGGAAAAGCCTGTAGGAATGATTCTACCAGAAGAATTTTTAGGAATGGCCGTAAGCAGTCCCCCTCCGAGTCGACCTTGCCTATCAATATAAAAATAATTTTTTGAAGAACAAAGGCGATGATCTTCATGTTTAAGAAAAGTTTCCTGAAAAACCCAAAATTCAGAAGTAGAAAATGGTGGAACTTTAAGCCAGATTTTTTTATTTTTAATGCCCCTACAGTTCCACTGAACAAAAGTCATAGTGGAAAACTACGAAAAAAATGGCCCTAAAAGAAAGACAAGGAAAACTTGCCTACACACGAAAATAGTCCCAAATGGATGTAAGTAAGAACTGAACAGTTTAAAAGAAGCAATAAACCCTATTGCCTGAGAAAAAAGAATTGAAAACATTGAAAAGCAAACGCTGAAAAGGAGCAAAACAAAGCTTTTGGACTGAAAAAAAGAGACCGACTAAATATCTTGCACGTTTTTGCCACCTGCATCCAATTGCATAGGAAGGCTTGTACTAAGATCCAAATTTTTCGGTAGTTTTTTTTTCGGGTAGGTGATGTAGTTGTCTCTAAACTTTGTACGATGATTTTGTACATGTTCTGCATGATGGACTCAATTGTCTTGTGCAACATTTCCGCAAAAATTGCAGTCTGTTTTTCAAATTTCTCGTTAACTGATTGAAGAAGACTTTCGAAATTTTCATTTACGGATTGAAGGAGAGCTTCAAATTTTAGGTTGACTGTAATTTGTAGCTCGGCGGAGGCTGGAGGACTTTTGACAACTTCCGAATATTTCATATTTTGTAAATGATATACTCTTCGAGCTTCGCTAGTGGTGATATGATTCCGGCATTTGAATTCCAATATTTTTTTCTCTTTAATGTAAGCCGGGCATGAAGTCGATTTAGCATTATTAGGTCCTTTACAATTGAATCATTTTTCGGGTTCTTGACAAGGCCCAACATGTTCATCACTGCAAAGAAAACAAACATTAGTTCTGTCACAGATTCGGGAAGCGTGTGCAAGAGAATAACATTTTGTGCACTGGCGAGGACGGTCTATAAAGTGTTGGAGTTTTTGGTTAATGAACCAGATTTTAATTTCATCAAGAAGAGTTGTGCCGAGGACTGTAATCAGTACTGGAGACATATCTTTCACCGAATTTTGTTTCAAAAATCTTCGCATTTCGATAACGTCCATATCATTTTTCTCTTGAATTTCTTTTGCCAATTCCTCCATGGGAGTATTAACCGGTATGTCAAAAATAAAAAATCTGGAACAAATATTTTCCCATATAACGTCCGTACTGATGTCTGTTTCCATGAATTTAGTCAAGGAGAGGAGTTGGACAGCACAAAGCGGATCCTTAGTTGTAAATAATATTTTCCCCTGTCTAGTAAATTTCATATTTTCAATGTTGTAATGTCTGTTAACTACCTGCTTGATAAAAGCTTGAACCAGAAATGGGTTCGAATGGGGAAATTTCTTGTTTTTATCCGCATTTGAAACTATAACATTTATTTCGTTATACTGTTTTTGTCCAGCACGAAGAACAAGTTCGTTAGTAGTTTTCCTACTTTTGAAGTAAATATTGTTCATAACTGTACCCAAAGTCTGTGGTTTTACGTTACTCATATTTAATCCAGCATCACTGTTCGATACCTCAAAATTCGAGTGCGTTTTGCCAAGAGGAAAAAACAAAAAAGATGGACAGATTATCTTACCTGTCTGCAACAAAATGGAAATAGGGAAACAAAAAGCACCTTACGTTACGAGACACACACTACGCAAAACAAAAAAGTATGTGAGAAACCTTCAAAATGAAACTTTTTCGAATTTTCCCACCTCAACACACACCTCAACCAAGTATCAAGTATGGACGAGTTTCATGCTTTGTTTGTTTACATTCAATGCCTGTACTACGTATTTCCGGTGTAATAAGTCAATGGAATCTTCAAAGCGGAAGTCCAACATACAAGCAGATAAACGGGTCTATTCTCGTACCCCGGTTGGGTTGGGAGCGTTTCGCCTTTCGACCACGGGACGTTAATGGCTTTTTCTCGACCGAAAGAAGGGGTCTGATTCTCGTACCGCGGTCGTTTCGAACATCTCGCTTTACGCTAGGAAGTGACGTATTTCTGCTGCGCGCGCAGCAAATCAAGCGATCGTCATGCGTAGTTTCAGATTCAGTTCGAGTTTTGAATACAGGCGCCTCAATCCCATGATACCACCTTACGCAAGTCGAATCTGATTGGTTTGTCAGCTCACATGACCTTCTGATTGCGCAAGCGCACGCGATGCCTTCGGCATCTGAAGTGGGTACCTGGCAAATTTTTTTAACTTTAAAAAACATCAGTGGCTTCGCTTTCAGCAAAGTGGGAACATCGTAGCTTCGCTTTTTCATTGAAAACGTAAAGCGTCATGAGTTTGTAATTGAAAAAACCGCGCACATTCAAAATCAAAAAAGTTACTGGAAAATTGGCGAGAAATCCATGTGACCGATGACATGATCCGATTAGCCAATCAGATTCGACTTGCGTAAAAGTGGTATCATGAGATTTAGCCGCTTTGTTTTGAATCGCCAAAGGAACTATGGCGAAGCGTACATTTGCTTCCCAATTCGAAATTATGTTGGATTATTTCGAAAAATATCCACAAATTTTAAGTGGGAAAGTTGATCGCATCTTTTCAAAAGACACCAACGGGTCTATTCTGGTAGTCCCGGTTTAGTTGGGCGACGTCACTTTTCCGGTTGTTAACGTGCGAAAAAAGTGACGTCTCCCAACCCAACCGGGGGTACCAGAATAGACCCGTTGGAAGTGGGAAGATTTAACTTCTGCTCTTATAAGATGCATTATAATGCATCTTTCTTGCTTTCATAAGTCCATTGTTAAGGGGGGTAAAACCATTTATCTTTTACAAAATATACATTTATAACAATATTATACATTTATAGAACATAAACTGCAGTTTTTTTCAATATATTGATGTAATTTTACCAGTTTTCCAGAGGGAGGAAAAGTAATAAACTTTTTCCATGCCAATTATTTTAACATGGATAAATCTTATAAATTAATATTACAAACCATTTGTTTATTTTTCCAATTACATAAGAAAATAAAACATGAAAAAAAGTTATTAAATTCAGCAAGTTTTCACAACATTAAAAAAATTACATCTTTATCAAGGAACAAGAAAAATTCTTTTATTTTCAGATTTTGCAATTACTTTGTAAATATTTGACAAATTTCTTTGAATTATGTAGTGTTTCTACTTTTGGGGAATGTGTTTATTTTTAATTTATTTTTGCTCGTTCCACAGACACTCAGGCATTGGTTGATCATTTTTAAAAAAAGTGATATGTGTTTAAAGGTAGAGACATTTTTTTTAAGGATTGATATGTGCTTTTAAGAAGGAACATTTTGTTTGATCATTTTTTTATTGATGTGTGTTTTAAAGTACGAATATATTTGATTTAGTTGGTTTTAAAGAATGAACGTTTATTTTCAAGGAAGCAGCATTCCTTTGTTTTAAAGAATGAACATTTATTTTTAATGAAGCAGTTTTCTTTTAATTAATGTGTGTTTAAAGAAAGTATTTTGTGTTCTGTTATGTGTTTTAAGTAGAGATTTAGTTGGGTTTAAATTGAACTGACTTTCTTGGCAAATTAACAGTTTTATTCATATGTGTTTTAAATATTTATGTATTTAGGAAGGGTTTTTAATTATTGCTTACTTTAATTAGGGCTTTTAAAGTTTTTTAGGGTTTTTTGGGGGCTTTTTAGGGTTTTCTTGTTTTATTTTGCTCTAGTTTCCTTCAGGACAAGGCGAGCGTGGAGGAGTTCGCCGTTTGCGAGGCTGACTTGTTGTTCCATTTCCGGTCTCCCTTTGGGACACGATGGCGAATTTTCGGAGTGGGTGTCAAGCTGATGGGGACGCCGTCCTGTTCGGACTTTTGACCAATGGGAAACGGGGGTCTTGCGTCACTGTGACGTGTTTTTTCGGCGACGGTATTTTAGGGGGTGCGCGAGGCTCGGATCGATCTCTTCTGTTTTCGGCTCTGCTCTTGGCACTGTCCTTGGGACTTCTCTTGGCTTGGCTTCGGCCACTCAGCCTCGAGCCCACGGGGCTGCTGGGGAGTTTAGCGTCTTGGCGGACGTGAGACGACGCTCGCGTGAGAAGGTACGAAATCGCTGTGCATCCGACAAGCAATAGCAATGGTGAGCCTGTGACAGCAAAGATTAGATTTAGATATCATGGCGGAAGACCCATACAGAGTTATTTTGCTTCGGACGGGTCATTTCGACTCCTTGAGTTCATTGTCTGAACAATGCAGTCTGGCTGCGATGACACGGATGCGTGAATTGAACCATGTCTCGAGCGGGACTATTTCTATGGTATTCTGAAGTGCATGGGTTGGTGAGGTGCGGGAGGTGTAAACTTCTTGCTTAGGCATTCTCCTTGGAACCAGGCTGAGTGGGATCCTTCCGGAGTGTTAAAAGAACAAGTGATTCACCGATGGACGGCCAGTTGTTGGAAAAGGGGTGCTCCTCCTCGATGGAAAGGTGCTTGATGTGTTCCCGACGCTCGGACAATGGAGATCCATAGATGTGCGTGAAGGCGGTGCAGCCCGGTGACCAGATAAGTGGAGACTTCCTTTCGTTTATCTTTTCCTTATAACTCTTCTTAATTTGAGGTCGAGCTACATCACGGAATGACTGACCGGGACTAGTAACTTTTGCTTTGGGATAAAAGAATTTAATCTGTTTCTGTAAATTATATTTATCCAGGAAATGAAACTGAATTATGTGAATGGTATTGTGTTGCTTTTAGAAATGCTCTAACTACATTTTATGATTGTTTGTTAAGAAGGCAATTTAACCAAATAATTTGTATTTGATTTAATGTCAAATGGGGTCTGAGTCGCGTGTTTAAAATTCAGTAAGCAATTAAAATTCTCTAGAGGATGGGTTGATTGACTGAAAATTTTCTAATATAGATATGATGGCTTATGTTTTTTATGATTGCTTACAGAGTAAAATTTCCATGCTGATGGGACAAATCAGATGGTGTGTTATTTAAATCTTTTGAAATAGAAGTAGTGCTAATTAAGTTGAGTTAACAGTAGAAGTTATAGAGCTCTTGGGAGGGATTTACAAGAGATTCATTTCCGCGACTCATTCCTCATCTCGTATTTTTATTTTTTGTGTTTCAATGGAAGTAGTGATTAAGTATTTGACATGCAGGTTGGGCGCCCTCCATTCATTTTTAAAACTTGTGCTATTTTTAAATTTGTTAAATGTATAATCATATTATTTCTAAGATACTTAATAAACGTTATATGATTTTAAACTTACTTACTGTATTCCTATTTTTTTCACACATGGATGAAAGTGATCTGAGGGTTTGGTTAAAATTTAGTTCCTTTGGGTTATTGCACTAAACCTAACACAACGCAACCTTCAAAATAAAGGGTGATGACATCTTGGCAATTGATTTCCCTTAATTTTAATATTTTGGCTGTAAGATCCCTTTGATTATATTGCTTGGAACACCTCAATTTAATATGATTGGTGTTATGAGTTGAAATTTCTGAGTAATCTCTGCTTATTCATCTGAATGTAATATTTTAATGCAAAGAGTTAAAGTAATACCACGACAATTAAAACCCAAATAAAAAAATTGTAATGATATATACGGAATGAGGAAAGTCATTCCACACTCAATGTTACAAAAAATGTTAAAATGTTACCCTAATTTAATTTAATAAGAACATATTAAGTAATTAAATCTTTAAATGTAATTGATCTTAGTTAATTATCAACTATCATTATTGACTATCTTGATGGAGTAGTAAAAGATTTAACTACTTTTAAAGATTTAATTACTTTAGATTGTCGTGTTAAATTATTAGATTAAATTATTTAAATTCGATAAAAGATTTAACTACTTTTTAAAAAATC